>CAUEGO010000252.1:0-53659 GCA_958496205.1 Idaea biselata
AGGCGCTGGCTTTACTTAAGGCACAGATCACATAATACTAACGTACAGATACCTCATACCGTACATCAATTCTGAACCGTCGTAACTAAATAATTCGTACGCATAATTTGTAACTGCTGTTGTGGTCACTAGGTGTCGCTAAGGCTGGGCTAGGCTGGACTAGGTCCTACTGTCTGAATGTAGGGAAACTAGCGACATCTAGGGCCACTTCCAAATATGACAAGAGAGACTTGTTACTAAGCGTTTAAAGCTAAAATAATATAGATGGCGCATGGCGTAGCGTACGCCCGCGACTCAAGTAAGTACCTATCTGGACATTGTACAAACGCGCGAACGGACTGATTCGATAGGTAGGTATCTAACTAAAGTTTGCTTTGCTGCTTTGATAGGTAGTTAGAGGTAAGTATGTAGGTATTATGTCAAATTTATATTTATTTTATAATCCATCAATTCATCATCAATAATAAATAATGTTTTGAGTCTTTTATTTAATAAATTAATATTAAGTAAGTATGCTTGAACCACTTCCTCTGAATTTAGGACCCCACAATTTTGTATAGGTACCTATCTCTACCTACCTATTGGGTAGGTATACAAAGTTTTATAAAGTAGTATCTACTTATATACTAACTTCTTCATACTATTCAGTTCCGACGTAGTAGGTAATATTGTGATCTGTGGTTTCGATAACAAAATGCATTCTGTGATATTGATAAGATAAGCATGACCTGATGCAGGCTTGACTCCAGACGAGGAAATTCTTCAACGGCCAACAACAAAGACACGTAGGTAGGTAACTAGGCGTTACCTACTTACACGCATTTTTGTTTTTATAAGCCGGTTAATTTGTGTCACTGAGCTCCTCCGTGCCTACATTCTTTTGTGACTATATTTACCTACCTACTTCAGGTTTCGCTCCACTCCAACACAGGATTTCTTAAGAGGATAGTCTCCATTCTCTTTCTCCATACAAACGTAGATTAAATTTTCCTCCCTGTATAAAGACATTAGAGCAAATATGTTTATGCCATTTTTATTTTTTTCATTTTATTATTTTTTTATTTTAATTTTAATTAGAAAATAAAAATAAATAAAAAGGTAGATGTCATGACAGATACAGGTTTTATGGCATAAACATATTTGCTCTAATGTCTTTATCCAGGGAGGAAAATTTAAACTACGTTTGTATGGAGAAAGAAAATGGAGACTATCCTCTTAACAGATATCAGTCATGAAAGAACAAGGGCCATATATTATTTGCGCTAACATTCTCATTAATAAAAAAATATAGTAAAATATTAATCATTTACACATAAACACAAATTTATTAAAAAAAACTTTGGTGGTTAAAAGATATGGAGACTTATTTTCCAAGGTATGGCCATTTTTCCATCATTTACCTTTTTTTACTTGACGTTAATACGTTACTCCACTTAAATTCTGTGTTCGATTCTGGTGGTCTGATACTGAAATTCTGATGTTAGTTATTAGAGTTTTAGGTACGTGTTTAAGTCAGTCAAGTAAAAAAACCGGTTAAGTGTAATAAAATTTATAAAAAAAGACAAAAAGTCTAAATCATTTATTTAAGAAGAATATTTATGTACAAATTAAAAACGTCGAGGCTTAAAATTATGATTTCGACACGCGCCCTCCGATGAGAAGAACCCACAAGAATCGTAAAAAAGTTAACCATCATAGGGGTTTACTTTTTTGTGATCAAGTGTTAAATTACAATCGTCACACATAACATTAAGAAGGTGGGTACTTTTACCATTTCCATACAAACATAATACCAAAATAGAATTATGAAAAATTTAGTTTTCTACTTTAATATCGGTATTATTCGGATTAAGATTTTATTTATAATAGTGCCCCCACCACAAGGTTTTCCAAAATATTCATTCGAAATTAAATAAAACGGAGCTACATTTCGTTCATTTTTACAGCGTAAATTACTTTTTATTGGAAATAAACTAGTAAATTACGCTGTACCTTCTTAATACAAATTATTTCTTTAAATATTACTAAACGGGACATTTACCATGTTTTAACTTGTTTTTGACGGAATTCGATATTTTACGAGTCTCGTGAACAAGCCAGTTGAAATTACTGGCGAAATATCGAGTCTCGTCAAAAACAAATTAAAACATGGTAAATATCCCGTTATTTAATAATATTTGTAGTGAAAACAACCTTGTAAATTTAAAATTGTATATTAATTCTATAACTTCAACAGGAGTTACCAATAATCCTGTCCGTGAATTAATATTTTCTTTAAAATATGACATTAAAATAGTACCTAATATTAAATTGTACTTAAATTAGGTAATAGTACCTTAAATTGTGTATCTAATACACAATTAAAGTTTAATATATTCCTCGAATCTTTTTATGGACATGCCACACACGTCTTTAAGTAATTTATTATAATAAAGTATACTGGAGCTACAGGGCACAGTCAAATCTTCCTTGTGTCTCAAGTTAAACTGAAGGACATCACTGTATTCTTGAAATTTACTTAATTTAGTTATATAAACATAATTGGAAGGCTTAATTTTTATGAAGCCTTTCAAAAAAATGATAATTAAAATCAACGATTCAAAATTCCTATCTATTTTGAAGAATTTTTAATTTTGAACTAGATTGTAATGATTTTTTACGACTTTTACAATAATCATGAATCTTAACTTCTAATATTTTTTTAATTAAAAAATCAAAATGATTGAAATCATGATAATCATCTGGGATATTGATATTCTTTTTAAAATTTTGTACTAAATCAGCCACTAAATCACTTTTGTATAATTTGTTAATATTTTTGTTGTAAAAATCTAATAACTGGTTCACCAATTGGAATAAAAAATCACTAGGGGATTTGAGAGTGGGAGTTGCTATATTGGAATATGTTTTATTGATCAACAACAATTGCTTCTTATCAGTTAAATCAACTTGATTTTTTAACAATATATTTCTGCAATCTGAACAATCAAATTTATTTGCACAACATCTGCCTAGCCATCCAGCAAAATACACAACAGAACAGGTTTCCAATGTAACTGTCACTTCGGATGGATTGCCTGATCCATCCTGAGTTGGTGTTACATTGGAACTCGAACATGAAGGTTGATTGTCAACATCATCGCTTATAACACCTTGTAGGGTTACAGACGATGATGTTGATGGTCGAGGATTTGCGTGTTGTGTATTTTCCTGAGTAGCTACAAACAATTCGTGATCGGATTCACAATTAGTTTTATCAAATTTCATTAAGTTATTTAATAAATTTGATCGAAATGCTGATCTTAATGATTTTGATGTTGGATTTTTGTTACAGCCACCTCTGATTCTATAAATTCCAAACAGATTTTCAATTACATCTTGATTTAATCGATACGTAATCATAAATTTGACACCAGTGCCTGCTGTAAATTCCTCAGCGGAGAGTTGTTGTACTGCATTAATTGTTTGCATCATACCATCAAAACAGGGGGGGCGTGTTAAATGTTTTTGATTTTTTTTTGTATAACTAATTTTCTTTAATCTACTAAATATGTCTTTGCTTTTGATTAAGGTCTGATTGACTAAGGAATTTTTATTGATTGTAATTGCACATCGGTAAGGATTAGAATCAACTTTACTTCTAGAATTGAGACAATCAAACAAATCATTGCACAATTGAACAAAATCAGCTGTATGTTTTGCAGAATCACTTATTAACTCTCCGCTGTCTGCTGCAGTTTTAATAGAACTAGCAACAGAATTACTCAGAATTTGTGTTGCCAGTTTCACTTTCATTTTCTGGAAATTATTTGGATTGATATGCACTGGAGTCAATTTTTTTAAAGATTTGCTTTTATTATTTTTATCTAAATTATACACATTGATTATATCATTAAATGAAATCAGATTCCCTTCTAATTCAAAATCACCACTTATCAAATTATTTCGGACATTTTTGATTAAATGAGGAACGTCGAATATGGCAAATATTTTATGTCCATTAATAAAAAAGAAAGGAGAATCAACCGTAGCTCCGAGTTTTTTAATCATTTTTACATTTGGTGTGGCTTGGTCACAAACAGTAACCTTTGGTAATAAGCCACACTCAAATAATTTATTAATCACAGAATCAACAATAGTAGCCAATTTGTTCGAATCAACTGTTTTTGATGATAAAAAGTATGCTATCGGTATTTTCCAATTGGAATAAATACCTCTTACAATAAACACTAATGCGGACTTAGCCTCAGTTTGTATACGATTTCCACCACCAAAATCTTCAAACCCCTCTATTAAATCATATTTTGTTGTATACTCTAAATCAACCATAATACTCATTTCGTCAAAACATACCGTACATGCCCTTTCATTAATCGATTTTTCTGAAAATTTAATTTGTATATTATTAAATATTTCATTATTGATTCCTGGTAAACAATTTGTTTCTTGTAGCCAGCGCTGGATTGTTGATGGAGCGGCCAATACGATTCCTGAATTAACCATAAATTTATAAGCTGATGGTGATTTATAATACAAAGTCATGCAAAATTTTTTTTCCTTTTCCGTCCATTGTTTTTTTGATTTTGATTTCCTTAATTGCATTTTCGTTAACAATTTACTTGATTCACTACTAAACTTGTGCTTTGATATATCAATCATATTTTTATTATTAATCTGATCTTTAATTGATTTGTTTTTTATTATTTCGCGTTTCATTTTTTTCTTACAATCAACTAATCTATTTTTCAATATTTTACATTTAGGGGTGTCTTCCTCTACACATCTTCTCCTTCTCTTCGGCGTGGAACATGTGAAAATGGTGTAGTCCTTCACTTCTTCACTTCCTGAATTATCGGGCAGCTCATGGGACGCTCTTTTATTAGAATACACCTTCTTTGGTGTCAGCACTTTTAGGGTGTCTTCTTCTGCCAGTGCTTCTTGACCTAAAAAAGATTAGCATACTCAGAAGACATAATCCCATATAAATTCTAATAATAGGATAATAGGATTAGATTGGAATAATGATTTATAATCGTTTCAAAGTTACATGTTACAATAATTAAATCAATTTGATAATAAAATTCCAGAAATGTAGATACCCCTAATCAGTGTAGTCTTTAATCAATAACATTTTAATCATCGCATAATTGCAATTAATTAATTCACAATTAATTTAATTGCAATTAATCTGTTAGTTACAATTTATTTATTTAAATGAACTCATATTAACTGCAGGATACAACTTAAAAAAAAAAACTAATATTTTTAATTGTTTTTAGAAACAATTAAAACTAACAATTAATATTGATGTTTATCTGTAGTTCTTTTTTTCGTTTCGCAGCTAAATATATTTAGCTGCGAAACCCTAAAAATCTAATTCGGGAAGTATCTGCCTGTCAGTGTTGGGCAAAGTTTAATTGTAAGGTACAATTAAAACTAACAATTTATTAATCGTTAATTGAAAAATATAAATTAACCATTGATTAATTGTTAATTGTGAACTTTTAATAAACAAATATTAAATTGTTATTTTAAATTGTACCTTGCAATGAAATTTTGCCCAACACTGCCCCTAATTAATTGTGTAAAACAGTATAACACTTATGAAACTCAAACATAAGTGTTATTTTCATTTCCAAACAAACATAATACCAAAATTGAATTATGAAAATTTAGTTTTCTACCTGAATATCGGTATTATTCGGATTAAGATTTTACTTTTACAGGGCTCCCATCATAAGGTTTTTTTAGGAATAATATGAAACAAATAAGATGTAAACTAGTAATTATTTACGCTGAAAAAATGAACGAAATGTAGTTCCGTTTTATTTCATTTCGAATGAATATTTTGGAAAACCTTGTGGTGGGGGCCCTGTAAAAGTAAAATCTTAATCCGAATAATACCGATATTCAGGTAGAAAACTAAATTTTCATAATTCTATTTTGGTATTATGTTTGTATGGAAATAGTAACAGTACTCAGTACCCACCCTCTTAACATCAAGTTAAAATAGGTACCTATATGATATAAAATGTACAGAATACTGCTAAAAATGAAAGTCTACATATCTTTTAACCGCAGAGATTATTTTTAAATAGGTACCTATATTTTCTATTATGTATTTATGCGTTAGTAATTAATATTTTACAAAATTTTCTATTTACTTAGGTACCTACATAATGATCCAGTCATATAAGCTTGAATTAGGTAAGAATCTCGGAATTCGAGATACCCAGCTATAAGTCTGGAAATACTTGTATATTGATACCCTAAAAGTTGTTTCAAAACCTACATATGGTAGGGTGTGCGCAACTATGAAATTTCAAGGTCGAAGGTCACAAAAATCGTTTTTTTGTGTTTATTTTGTAAATATCTCATTTCCCATGGGTTTTTTGCTGTTTGTATTTATTATCAATATTGTAGAATACAAAATTCTCTACAAATTTTGTTTAATTTTTTTTTAAGGAATTAAGGGATATTAAGCCGAAAGGGGTTTGTTCTAGAGGTCTAGGCGAACAACTTTTGTTCTACGACTTTTGGAAATTAGAAGTAGTTTTCGAAAATTTTGAGTTTAAAGTTTGCATGAAAATCAGTTGTTTTTTAGAGTTTGAGGTCATTGACCTTATAGTGCCCTTTTGTTTAGTTTGGATCACTACAATCTTAACATTAATTGCCTTTATTTACAAAAACAGCTGTTTTTTTTTTCAGTGATACAAATTCAAATTTTCGAAAAAAAGTTCTTATTTCCAAAAGTTGTTTGCCTAGACCTCTAGAACAAACCCCTTTCAGCTTAATACCCCTTAATACCTAATTTTTTTTTTAAACAAAATTTGTAGAGAATTTTGTATTCTACAATATTGATAACAAATACAAATAGCAAAAAACTCATAGGGGCCGGCGCAGACCTGACGGAGCGCAGCGCAGAGAATTTTTGATTGTCATAATATTATCGACCTTGTTCTCATTAAAATAATATTCAAAATCAGTTAACACACAATACGCGCGGAGGCGCGAGCATGCGCGCGGATTTATTTGTTTTGTTAACTGATTTTGAATATTATTTTAATGAGAACAAGGTCGATAATATTATGACAATCAAAAATTCTCTGCGCTGCGCTCCGTCAGGTCTGCGCCGGCCCTAGGAAGTGAGATGTTTGCAAAAAAAGCGCAAAAACGATTTTTGTGACCTTTGACCTTGAAATTTAATAGTTGCGCACACCCTACCATAATAGGTTTGAGACAACTTTTAGGGTGTCAATATACAAGTATTTAGTTTTTACAGCGGGGTATCTCGAATTCCGAGGTGAACTTACTATAATGACTGGATCAAAACAAGATTTTCAGAGAAAGTAATTTATGGCCATTGTTCTTTACCGATCGACTTCAATATTGTGCACGCACAGAATTACATTATACCTACTTATTATTACTCTTTTTTTAAATTTTATAATTATTCTGACTTGTGGTGTAAGACTTGGTTTTCTGTCCAATTCGTGGTTCTAGGTCAAAGGGAAATACCATTATTTACCGTTTTTAGAGTTCCGTAAGTACCTCAAAAGGTAAAACAGAAACTATTATAAACTCACTTGCTTGTCCATGTGTCTGTCTGATATTTTTGGGTGAAAGTAAATGATACCTTGTTCCTATTTGTCCGGGTGAATTACAGTAGTAAACATTAGAGGAAAAAAACACTCAAGACAAGAAAGAATAAAACCGGCCATGTGCGGCACGAAGGGTTCCGTACCATTATCACAATTGGGTACGGAACCCTAAAATTAACACTGGTATCACGCAACGACGACGCCCGTTTGCATTTTATCTTTACCACTGACGCCAGTTCATCACTAGATGACACCAGTGGTCAAAATAAATCACGCATACGTTGCGTTTTACCGTGAAAAATCACGTTGGTTGTACGGGAGCTTCACTTATATATTTGTTTTTAGTATTTCTTGTTATAGCGGCTACAGAAATACATCTGTAAAAATTTTAACTGCCTAGCTATTACGGTTATGATATGATATATATCCTGATGACAGACAGCGAAGTCTCAGTATTAGGGTCCCGTTTTTACCCTTTCGGTATGGAACCCTAAAAAGATCGAAACATAAACAAAACACAATCAAAGTACAACAAAAACAAAGGTCTTTAGTTTTCATCATCTTTTGTTTTTCTTTCTGTTTAGTGTTTCAATATCAGACAGACAGATAGACAAGCGAGTGATGTTATATGGGTTCCTTTTTACCTTAATGAGGTACGGAACCCAAAAATTAATGTAATAGTGATTTACCACACCTTTATTTTATCAAACTAATAGCTGAGAACCGCGGTTTCAGCCGCGTAAGTCACGATCCCGCGGGAATATAGAGATAAAAAACCAGTCTATGTGTTAATCCAGATCTCCAGCTATCTGCATACCAAGTTTAAATGTAATCGGTTTAGTAGTTTTTGCGGGAAGAAGTAACAAACATTATTGTTTACTTACTGACTTACATTACACAAACTTTCACATCCATAATATTAGTAGAATTTTACGTTCTGCCTTGTAGCCCCGGCATAGAATAGGATTACTTCATCTCTTCCCCCCGTGGGTGTCGAAAAACTACTTGGTCCCTAGGAGGGTTGGTGTCAGGCAGGCGGCCGGTCGTCAAAATATTGCCAAATCTATTTGCAGACGTTATGGTCAATTATGGACAACTTACCTATTGCACCAAAACAAAATAACAAAAAACAATTGGGGGCATAGTGCACCCGGGGCTCCTGAGAAGGATGCAACCGGGAACATCGCTCGGATAAGAGAGTTTTTGTGTAAAGAAGTAACAAACATACTAATTTACTTAGTGGAATTTAAAATCTCAACATAATCGGAAAGAAAGAAGTCGGTCAAAATTAATTTGCCAGATTTGATTTGACCGGAAAGTATAAAATTGTCAAAACCAGCCATTGTCATTCCCCATTAATTTTGAACCTCTTGTAATGGTAGACTTGACCTCCTAATTTTATAGTATGGTTTAAAACTTAAATTAAGTAGGTAAACAATTTTAATCTCGGTTCAGCTGAGACATAGTTTGCTTTTTCAGAACTTTTCAGTTCATTTCACAGTAAAATTTGTTCAGTTTGAAGACAATATACATACATACATACATGTTACCAACGTTACCTCTTTATAATATTAGTATTAGATAATTAATTTACCTGAAATGGAGGGAGTGCTTGAGATTTCTTCTGATTTATAATGGTCAGGAACTGCAATTTTTCTCAATCTCTTTCTTTTACCCGATTCATTAGTTATATATTTTCTCTTAAAGTGGTCCACACATAGATGTTTTGATCTCAAGCAATGTGGGGGTAAATGAGTTATTGTCATATTACCTAAAACAATTAATTATATTATTATTTGTTATGTTGTTCATAGTTACTAAAATACCTCGTTTATAACTTATTTTTAGTTCAAATAAGATTTGATTGCAAGGTCAGATTAGTGCACTGTTTGATGTTGTTACTAAGTAGGTATGTTTTATGTATTAGGTCTATGTTTGTTATTATTACAATCTTATCATACTTGCATAAAGTTTGTACTGGCGAGGTCTCACAGAACTCTATGTACTAGTTTACAAGCTTTTATTTAAGTCAAAACCGATCAAAACATACTATAGTAACAAAATAAGGAGGTAATTGATTTTACTTACCGCAATTCTCTATCCATATTTTCAGGCGTTCTGGGTCGTTCCAAGGGAAAGTAAACACTGACTTTTTGTCAGACGTGTTTTTACACATAAAATAGTGGCATTTGTGCGGCGGCATTTTGCACAATGAATTAGGTAGGTTATTTATTAAACACTAAAATCGTTTGTCCGAGGTAAGATAGCCAGTGGTCGCAGAAAAATCGTCCAGTAAACCAGTTCAACAAGCCAAATCTTAGGAAACTTTCAGGGTCCGTATTCACGCCAAGTTGTTAGTTATCAGTTCAACAACCCAAATCTTAGGAAACTTTCAGGGTCCGTATTCACGCCAAGTTGTTAGATCAGTTCAACAAGCCAAATCTTAGGAAACTTTCAGGGTCCGTATTCACGCCAAGTTGTTAGTTAGTATCAGTTCAACAAGCCAAATCAATAAAAAGTTTCAGAGTCCGTATTTCACACCAAGTTGTATCATTTCAAAAAGCCAAATCACTAGGAAGTATCGGAGTCCGTATATTTCACACCAAGTTGTCCAATTTAAAATAAAACACGAAATTAAAACAGCACTCGACTCAGAATCCAAAAGCGAAAAAGTTTGTAGAGGTAGGTACCTATTTCGAAGTTTTTCGCATTTGCGTTTTATTTTTACAGATGGCATAACGTTCAGTCGATATGGGTCAGATAGTTCCACCTACCATTACTAGATGTCGTCGTCACTTTGCCTTTAATTTTCTCAAAAATCTAAATAGTTCCATTTTTAACGGGATTTTTAATATTTTCCAATGCCAGATTTTTTTAAATAATAATGACATCAAAATTTAGAGGTTATTATATTGCATTCTTGAATTAAAAATTACCAGGAATACTAGTATGTCCATCTGTTGAATTTTTTTAGAACTAAATTTCTTTTGTTCGAGATGGGACCCCATGCTTAAGGTAACATCGCAAGCCCGACTTTAAAGAAAAGAGGGGCCTAAACAAAGGTATTTAAGGTAGAGTAAAAAGTAATTGAAATTATACTTTTTTATAGAAAAAATAGTTGACACAGTTATAAAATTCATTTGATCATTTTAAGTAAAGCCTGCGTTCTGTTTACTATATAAATAAAAATAAGTACCAACTCGTTTAGTATTATGCCAAATAACTGTTATTATGTAATTAATTACATTACATTAATTATCTTCGTCTTTTTTACAATTTGTCAATTCATAATAGACCCCATTGTAAGATATTATCTTCTATGAAATTTCGCAAATAAAAGAAGTAAGAATAATAATCTATTTTGGTTATTTTACTAACCTTTTTATCGTGATCGAGTCAACATAAAGCACAGTACACACACTACTCGTAATTGAAAGAATTTGGGGCATCATCTATTTTATTATTTATCAGATTAAAATTTCTAAAGTATGAACTTAATATTTTTCGAAAATATTTAAGCAATTTTTAGTAATATTGCAAGATATTACTGACACTTGAAAACTTTAGCGAAATTTTGCAAAATTACCAATAATTATAAATGGTTTTCGAAATAAATTGACAGAGCTGAGACATACTTGAGACAATTTAAATGTAGAATATGTGCCCATAATACCACATATCAAATATGTAAAAAATATTTTTTACCACACAAATTATCGGTCACCGATCCAGGTAATGACCGCGCCAGGCGTTGCTTAACCCACAAAATTATACAAGATCGGCGGGCACAGCTTAGCCGATGAGGTCCTTAAGAGGAATAACAACGCCAACGACCTTGAAACTGAAAATCCCTGTCGGGCTCATCGAAAATTGTTGGTTATTTCATCACGGAATGTCGTAGAACTTTTTTTTGTGTACCTACAGATTGTAGGTGACATTGTTTCCAACCTTTTGGTGTAGTTTTAAGACAAGAACCTCCTATTGGTGCAAAGCCTATCCAAATTTTAGACAAAAAATGTCTAATTTTGCTAAAATGTCGATAGGTTTCAATACGTTTCGACATATTTGTATGGAAACTGCACTAAAATATCGGAAACAATGTCGCCTACAATCTGTACATAAAAAAAAGTTCTACGACATTCCGTCATGAAATAATCAACAATTTTCGATGCGCCCGACATGGATTTTCAGTTTTTCAGAATAGGGCCCTAAAAGGTTCTAATCGTGTTCGTGTTTTAGTACCTATCATTATGAAACAGCCTATAAACTACGAAGTATATTTGAGTTTTATAACATAGAGTTTTCTTCTGATTTCGCGAAGTTGGACAGAAATTAAACTTTAGGTAAAGGATTTGTAAAGATATCGAAACGTTGAGCATTGGAACAGTGCAAAAAGTAATAAACACCACGCGATTAAAACCGTGAAATTAGTTTAATATTTATAATGCGTCAAAAAGAGAGTGTTACCACACCAATCGATCGGTCAATTGGTCTGGTAGAAACAATCGATTGACGTCGGCTAATCCATTCTACCATCGACCGATGGCATCGATCGACCGATTGGTGTGGTAACACCCATATAGTGTCTGTTAAACTAGGTCCTTTTTTAGACACCCAGGAATTTTCTACTTAGATCCTGAACTTGCTGGATAGAAAAGAGCCAAACAGTCCTACTTTCAGAGCGGTAGCTCCAAAAAATTTGATCATTACGGTCACGAAGGTTTTAATAATTATCTGAAAAAAATCAAGACAAATTTTACTATAGCCTGGCGATAATGTCTTGCTAAGGACCTATTTTTAAGGTCGTATACATCTTTAATACAATGAGCACTTCAAGATCATCATCGACTCATATCCAGACTCAGAAAAAGACAACAGTTGCATACAGAAACCCGGACACTCTAGTTGGTTACCCAGGAGAATGGTTCTCAGTCCATACAGGAAGAAAACCTGAGACAAAGGTTCCAAAATGCAAAGTTCAAAACGCGGAACTGGCAAGGTCAGTAAGAGGAGGAATAAAGGGGATATCATTAACCATCGAAACTGCTAAGATGTATTTATACCATTATGGTCTGAACATGAAAGCAACTTGTGAGACGGAATGGAAGTCTTATAAATTGGTCATAGGAGCAGCTGCCCAGGAAATTACACCTTGGAACATTGTAGAAGTGAAAGAAGGAGATGAAAAGACCCCAACCGAGCAAATGATAGACCCCAGTGCATCGGACGAGACGGGAGCTAGAGATTGGACAGAGAGGGCACTGGCACTCTACATATTGTGCATATATAGACTGCACAAGATCACTAATGAATCCTATAGGGATGAGCTTACTAAGCGAATGGTCCTTCAGACAGCCGCAGAAGGAGGACGAGGAATGAACTTCAGTGGGACAAGCGGAATATACGGGAGTTGGTTGAATGATAAAGGATTTCTCAAGCTAGTTGCAGCATATGATATGTTCCTGAACAAATTCCCAGATAGTGAAGATGCAATTTTAAGGATGGGATCTCTAGGCTCAAGATTCAGAGATTGTGCCGGACTTTTATCATACGGACATGCAATGTCTATTCTCAATATCTCAGCCGGTGAACTGATGGACTGGATATTTATTCGTACCATGGCTGAAGAAGTGATGAGAATCTCGAAGGAAGATGAAGAAAGTGGACAGGAAGACTCATACTTTCCATACCAGTCTGATTTAGGACTAGTTAAGAGATCGGCCTATTCATCAAATGCCAACCCTTATCTGTTTACTTGGATTCATATAATTGGCACAATAATTGGACACAAGAGGTCAGAGAATGCAAGATTCATATTCGAAGGAAATCTTGCTGATATTGGTCTGAATGCAGTGCTGATTGCATGGGCATATGCCAGAGGAGGGGAACTTCAACCTCAATTCAGTGAAGACGGAGCCATTTACGGAGACAATATCACACCAACTGGAGATCCAACAGGAGAAGAAGGCACAGACTCGGAGGTTGGGAAATTGTGGTTGCTAACTTCAGGTAGATCTGCGAAAACGTGGTATGGGTTGCTTAAGTCTAACAATTTTACTGCTCCTAATATCGTAAAGAGGGTAATAAAAAGACAGAGGGACAGGATTAGAGAAGTGAGAGAAGATTCTGTTGGGGATTATGTTAAGAACAGGTTTGTGTGTTAACTAAGAATATCAACACCTCTACTTGAAAAAAACTGACTAATTTTTAAAATTAATCAAAGATGCAAAGAATTGATTTGCAGAAGGCTAAAAACGAGGCAATGAAGCAAAGATGGGATACAAAGTTACCGAAATATGATAGAGAGACTACAGATGACAATCCAGAAACTGAGCAACCATCAATACCGGCTGACTACCAAATTGCAGGGACATCGGGAAGGAAGGATCTGTGGGATGATTTTGAGGAGAAAGCGACAATCAAGGACAATCCATTGGATGAAGATAAGGATTCTCAATTAAACCTAGAGACTGATGCCTTAGATGATTTGGAAGATAGAGAGTCAGCAGACTATTATGATAATGAGGGAGAAACCCATCACTATGTGGAAACCGGAGGAGTCAAAGATGCTCTTGCCCCGATGTTGAAGGGTAATAAATCAGATATTACTCATTTAGGAGAGAGGAAGACGAAAGTAGATCTATCGTTTATCCAGAATTTCACCCATCGAGATAGAGTCAAAGTGATTATTGAGCATCTCTTGAAGAAACATTCATCCATTCCTGGACAAGTTGATGTCATATCTCCTCTCAATGATGGGGTGTATATATTTAATGTTACTAATCAGTATTTATCTCCTGAATCCGATCAATCAAGTGAAGTAGATGCAACACCTGCTAAACAACTTGATATTACATCAGCGCCTCAAGGGGTTGATGTTACAAGTCCAGACCCATTAGTGATAGGAATTGAAATGGTACCGAAATTACCAGGGTTGCCGAAGAGAATATTAAAATACGGTGTCTATGGATTAACAAAGGAGGGAATGAAGTCAATCAAAGTTAAGAATCCTAGCATCAATAAATATGACTTAATTATGTTGGCTCTTCAGTTAGCCGGTGAGCTAAAGAGAGCTACGAATCTTTATACAGTTCCGACTAATATTTAACAAAATTACCTCACTTTTTTAATTTCACCTAGTAACACTTTGTTTCTTCATACGAAAGATGTCAAGTGTTTCCATAGCGAAATCATTTTGCCAAAGGAAGTGGCGCCCCCATTAATTTCTACTCTATTTTCGGCGTGAAGATCACCTCCTGAATATAAAAGACCCCAAGATTGTGATGATAGAGAGACTACAGATGACAATCCAGAAACTGAGCAACCATCAATACCGGCTGACTACCAAATTGCAGGGACATCGGGAAGGAAGGATCTGTGGGATGATTTTGAGGAGAAAGCGACAATCAAGGACAATCCATTGGATGAAGATAAGGATTCTCAATTAAACCTAGAGACTGATGCCTTAGATGATTTGGAAGATAGAGAGTCAGCAGACTATTATGATAATGAGGGAGAAACCCATCACTATGTGGAAACCGGAGGAGTCAAAGATGCTCTTGCCCCGATGTTGAAGGGTAATAAATCAGATATTACTCATTTAGGAGAGAGGAAGACGAAAGTAGATCTATCGTTTATCCAGAATTTCACCCATCGAGATAGAGTCAAAGTGATTATTGAGCATCTCTTGAAGAAACATTCATCCATTCCTGGACAAGTTGATGTCATATCTCCTCTCAATGATGGGGTGTATATATTTAATGTTACTAATCAGTATTTATCTCCTGAATCCGATCAATCAAGTGAAGTAGATGCAACACCTGCTAAACAACTTGATATTACATCAGCGCCTCAAGGGGTTGATGTTACAAGTCCAGACCCATTAGTGATAGGAATTGAAATGGTACCGAAATTACCAGGGTTGCCGAAGAGAATATTAAAATACGGTGTCTATGGATTAACAAAGGAGGGAATGAAGTCAATCAAAGTTAAGAATCCTAGCATCAATAAATATGACTTAATTATGTTGGCTCTTCAGTTAGCCGGTGAGCTAAAGAGAGCTACGAGAATCTTTATACAGTTCCGACTAATATTTAACAAAATTACCTCACTTTTTTAATTTCACCTAGTAACACTTTGTTTCTTCATACGAAAGATGTCAAGTGTTTCCATAGCGAAATCATTTTGCCAAAGGAAGTGGCGCCCCCATTAATTTCTACTCTATTTTCGGCGTGAAGATCACCTCCTGAATATAAAAGACCCCAAGATTGTGATGATAGAGAGACTACAGATGACAATCCAGAAACTGAGCAACCATCAATACCGGCTGACTACCAAATTGCAGGGACATCGGGAAGGAAGGATCTGTGGGATGATTTTGAGGAGAAAGCGACAATCAAGGACAATCCATTGGATGAAGATAAGGATTCTCAATTAAACCTAGAGACTGATGCCTTAGATGATTTGGAAGATAGAGAGTCAGCAGACTATTATGATAATGAGGGAGAAACCCATCACTATGTGGAAACCGGAGGAGTCAAAGATGCTCTTGCCCCGATGTTGAAGGGTAATAAATCAGATATTACTCATTTAGGAGAGAGGAAGACGAAAGTAGATCTATCGTTTATCCAGAATTTCACCCATCGAGATAGAGTCAAAGTGATTATTGAGCATCTCTTGAAGAAACATTCATCCATTCCTGGACAAGTTGATGTCATATCTCCTCTCAATGATGGGGTGTATATATTTAATGTTACTAATCAGTATTTATCTCCTGAATCCGATCAATCAAGTGAAGTAGATGCAACACCTGCTAAACAACTTGATATTACATCAGCGCCTCAAGGGGTTGATGTTACAAGTCCAGACCCATTAGTGATAGGAATTGAAATGGTACCGAAATTACCAGGGTTGCCGAAGAGAATATTAAAATACGGTGTCTATGGATTAACAAAGGAGGGAATGAAGTCAATCAAAGTTAAGAATCCTAGCATCAATAAATATGACTTAATTATGTTGGCTCTTCAGTTAGCCGGTGAGCTAAAGAGAGCTACGAGAATCTTTATACAGTTCCGACTAATATTTAACAAAATTACCTCACTTTTTTAATTTCACCTAGTAACACTTTGTTTCTTCATACGAAAGATGTCAAGTGTTTCCATAGCGAAATCATTTTGCCAAAGGAAGTGGCGCCCCCATTAATTTCTACTCTATTTTCGGCGTGAAGATCACCTCCTGAATATAAAAGACCCCAAGATTGTGATGATAGAGAGACTACAGATGACAATCCAGAAACTGAGCAACCATCAATACCGGCTGACTACCAAATTGCAGGGACATCGGGAAGGAAGGATCTGTGGGATGATTTTGAGGAGAAAGCGACAATCAAGGACAATCCATTGGATGAAGATAAGGATTCTCAATTAAACCTAGAGACTGATGCCTTAGATGATTTGGAAGATAGAGAGTCAGCAGACTATTATGATAATGAGGGAGAAACCCATCACTATGTGGAAACCGGAGGAGTCAAAGATGCTCTTGCCCCGATGTTGAAGGGTAATAAATCAGATATTACTCATTTAGGAGAGAGGAAGACGAAAGTAGATCTATCGTTTATCCAGAATTTCACCCATCGAGATAGAGTCAAAGTGATTATTGAGCATCTCTTGAAGAAACATTCATCCATTCCTGGACAAGTTGATGTCATATCTCCTCTCAATGATGGGGTGTATATATTTAATGTTACTAATCAGTATTTATCTCCTGAATCCGATCAATCAAGTGAAGTAGATGCAACACCTGCTAAACAACTTGATATTACATCAGCGCCTCAAGGGGTTGATGTTACAAGTCCAGACCCATTAGTGATAGGAATTGAAATGGTACCGAAATTACCAGGGTTGCCGAAGAGAATATTAAAATACGGTGTCTATGGATTAACAAAGGAGGGAATGAAGTCAATCAAAGTTAAGAATCCTAGCATCAATAAATATGACTTAATTATGTTGGCTCTTCAGTTAGCCGGTGAGCTAAAGAGAGCTACGAGAATCTTTATACAGTTCCGACTAATATTTAACAAAATTACCTCACTTTTTTAATTTCACCTAGTAACACTTTGTTTCTTCATACGAAAGATGTCAAGTGTTTCCATAGCGAAATCATTTTGCCAAAGGAAGTGGCGCCCCCATTAATTTCTACTCTATTTTCGGCGTGAAGATCACCTCCTGAATATAAAAGACCCCAAGATTGTGATGATAGAGAGACTACAGATGACAATCCAGAAACTGAGCAACCATCAATACCGGCTGACTACCAAATTGCAGGGACATCGGGAAGGAAGGATCTGTGGGATGATTTTGAGGAGAAAGCGACAATCAAGGACAATCCATTGGATGAAGATAAGGTTTCTCAATTAAACCTAGAGACTGATGCCTTAGATGATTTGGAAGATAGAGAGTCAGCAGACTATTATGATAATGAGGGAGAAACCCATCACTATGTGGAAACCGGAGGAGTCAAAGATGCTCTTGCCCCGATGTTGAAGGGTAATAAATCAGATATTACTCATTTAGGAGAGAGGAAGACGAAAGTAGATCTATCGTTTATCCAGAATTTCACCCATCGAGATAGAGTCAAAGTGATTATTGAGCATCTCTTGAAGAAACATTCATCCATTCCTGGACAAGTTGATGTCATATCTCCTCTCAATGATGGGGTGTATATATTTAATGTTACTAATCAGTATTTATCTCCTGAATCCGATCAATCAAGTGAAGTAGATGCAACACCTGCTAAACAACTTGATATTACATCAGCGCCTCAAGGGGTTGATGTTACAAGTCCAGACCCATTAGTGATAGGAATTGAAATGGTACCGAAATTACCAGGGTTGCCGAAGAGAATATTAAAATACGGTGTCTATGGATTAACAAAGGAGGGAATGAAGTCAATCAAAGTTAAGAATCCTAGCATCAATAAATATGACTTAATTATGTTGGCTCTTCAGTTAGCCGGTGAGCTAAAGAGAGCTACGAATCTTTATACAGTTCCGACTAATATTTAACAAAATTACCTCACTTTTTTAATTTCACCTAGTAACACTTTGTTTCTTCATACGAAAGATGTCAAGTGTTTCCATAGCGAAATCATTTTGCCAAAGGAAGTGGCGCCCCCATTAATTTCTACTCTATTTTCGGCGTGAAGATCACCTCCTGAATATAAAAGACCCCAAGATTGTGATGATAGAGAGACTACAGATGACAATCCAGAAACTGAGCAACCATCAATACCGGCTGACTACCAAATTGCAGGGACATCGGGAAGGAAGGATCTGTGGGATGATTTTGAGGAGAAAGCGACAATCAAGGACAATCCATTGGATGAAGATAAGGATTCTCAATTAAACCTAGAGACTGATGCCTTAGATGATTTGGAAGATAGAGAGTCAGCAGACTATTATGATAATGAGGGAGAAACCCATCACTATGTGGAAACCGGAGGAGTCAAAGATGCTCTTGCCCCGATGTTGAAGGGTAATAAATCAGATATTACTCATTTAGGAGAGAGGAAGACGAAAGTAGATCTATCGTTTATCCAGAATTTCACCCATCGAGATAGAGTCAAAGTGATTATTGAGCATCTCTTGAAGAAACATTCATCCATTCCTGGACAAGTTGATGTCATATCTCCTCTCAATGATGGGGTGTATATATTTAATGTTACTAATCAGTATTTATCTCCTGAATCCGATCAATCAAGTGAAGTAGATGCAACACCTGCTAAACAACTTGATATTACATCAGCGCCTCAAGGGGTTGATGTTACAAGTCCAGACCCATTAGTGATAGGAATTGAAATGGTACCGAAATTACCAGGGTTGCCGAAGAGAATATTAAAATACGGTGTCTATGGATTAACAAAGGAGGGAATGAAGTCAATCAAAGTTAAGAATCCTAGCATCAATAAATATGACTTAATTATGTTGGCTCTTCAGTTAGCCGGTGAGCTAAAGAGAGCTACGAATCTTTATACAGTTCCGACTAATATTTAACAAAATTACCTCACTTTTTTAATTTCACCTAGTAACACTTTGTTTCTTCATACGAAAGATGTCAAGTGTTTCCATAGCGAAATCATTTTGCCAAAGGAAGTGGCGCCCCCATTAATTTCTACTCTATTTTCGGCGTGAAGATCACCTCCTGAATATAAAAGACCCCAAGATTGTGATGATAGAGAGACTACAGATGACAATCCAGAAACTGAGCAACCATCAATACCGGCTGACTACCAAATTGCAGGGACATCGGGAAGGAAGGATCTGTGGGATGATTTTGAGGAGAAAGCGACAATCAAGGACAATCCATTGGATGAAGATAAGGTTTCTCAATTAAACCTAGAGACTGATGCCTTAGATGATTTGGAAGATAGAGAGTCAGCAGACTATTATGATAATGAGGGAGAAACCCATCACTATGTGGAAACCGGAGGAGTCAAAGATGCTCTTGCCCCGATGTTGAAGGGTAATAAATCAGATATTACTCATTTAGGAGAGAGGAAGACGAAAGTAGATCTATCGTTTATCCAGAATTTCACCCATCGAGATAGAGTCAAAGTGATTATTGAGCATCTCTTGAAGAAACATTCATCCATTCCTGGACAAGTTGATGTCATATCTCCTCTCAATGATGGGGTGTATATATTTAATGTTACTAATCAGTATTTATCTCCTGAATCCGATCAATCAAGTGAAGTAGATGCAACACCTGCTAAACAACTTGATATTACATCAGCGCCTCAAGGGGTTGATGTTACAAGTCCAGACCCATTAGTGATAGGAATTGAAATGGTACCGAAATTACCAGGGTTGCCGAAGAGAATATTAAAATACGGTGTCTATGGATTAACAAAGGAGGGAATGAAGTCAATCAAAGTTAAGAATCCTAGCATCAATAAATATGACTTAATTATGTTGGCTCTTCAGTTAGCCGGTGAGCTAAAGAGAGCTACGAGAATCTTTATACAGTTCCGACTAATATTTAACAAAATTACCTCACTTTTTTAATTTCACCTAGTAACACTTTGTTTCTTCATACGAAAGATGTCAAGTGTTTCCATAGCGAAATCATTTTGCCAAAGGAAGTGGCGCCCCCATTAATTTCTACTCTATTTTCGGCGTGAAGATCACCTCCTGAATATAAAAGACCCCAAGATTGTGATGATAGAGAGACTACAGATGACAATCCAGAAACTGAGCAACCATCAATACCGGCTGACTACCAAATTGCAGGGACATCGGGAAGGAAGGATCTGTGGGATGATTTTGAGGAGAAAGCGACAATCAAGGACAATCCATTGGATGAAGATAAGGTTTCTCAATTAAACCTAGAGACTGATGCCTTAGATGATTTGGAAGATAGAGAGTCAGCAGACTATTATGATAATGAGGGAGAAACCCATCACTATGTGGAAACCGGAGGAGTCAAAGATGCTCTTGCCCCGATGTTGAAGGGTAATAAATCAGATATTACTCATTTAGGAGAGAGGAAGACGAAAGTAGATCTATCGTTTATCCAGAATTTCACCCATCGAGATAGAGTCAAAGTGATTATTGAGCATCTCTTGAAGAAACATTCATCCATTCCTGGACAAGTTGATGTCATATCTCCTCTCAATGATGGGGTGTATATATTTAATGTTACTAATCAGTATTTATCTCCTGAATCCGATCAATCAAGTGAAGTAGATGCAACACCTGCTAAACAACTTGATATTACATCAGCGCCTCAAGGGGTTGATGTTACAAGTCCAGACCCATTAGTGATAGGAATTGAAATGGTACCGAAATTACCAGGGTTGCCGAAGAGAATATTAAAATACGGTGTCTATGGATTAACAAAGGAGGGAATGAAGTCAATCAAAGTTAAGAATCCTAGCATCAATAAATATGACTTAATTATGTTGGCTCTTCAGTTAGCCGGTGAGCTAAAGAGAGCTACGAGAATCTTTATACAGTTCCGACTAATATTTAACAAAATTACCTCACTTTTTTAATTTCACCTAGTAACACTTTGTTTCTTCATACGAAAGATGTCAAGTGTTTCCATAGCGAAATCATTTTGCCAAAGGAAGTGGCGCCCCCATTAATTTCTACTCTATTTTCGGCGTGAAGATCACCTCCTGAATATAAAAGACCCCAAGATTGTGATGATAGAGAGACTACAGATGACAATCCAGAAACTGAGCAACCATCAATACCGGCTGACTACCAAATTGCAGGGACATCGGGAAGGAAGGATCTGTGGGATGATTTTGAGGAGAAAGCGACAATCAAGGAAAATCCATTGGATGAAGATAAGGTTTCTCAATTAAACCTAGAGACTGATGCCTTAGATGATTTGGAAGATAGAGAGTCAGCAGACTATTATGATAATGAGGGAGAAACCCATCACTATGTGGAAACCGGAGGAGTCAAAGATGCTCTTGCCCCGATGTTGAAGGGTAATAAATCAGATATTACTCATTTAGGAGAGAGGAAGACGAAAGTAGATCTATCGTTTATCCAGAATTTCACCCATCGAGATAGAGTCAAAGTGATTATTGAGCATCTCTTGAAGAAACATTCATCCATTCCTGGACAAGTTGATGTCATATCTCCTCTCAATGATGGGGTGTATATATTTAATGTTACTAATCAGTATTTATCTCCTGAATCCGATCAATCAAGTGAAGTAGATGCAACACCTGCTAAACAACTTGATATTACATCAGCGCCTCAAGGGGTTGATGTTACAAGTCCAGACCCATTAGTGATAGGAATTGAAATGGTACCGAAATTACCAGGGTTGCCGAAGAGAATATTAAAATACGGTGTCTATGGATTAACAAAGGAGGGAATGAAGTCAATCAAAGTTAAGAATCCTAGCATCAATAAATATGACTTAATTATGTTGGCTCTTCAGTTAGCCGGTGAGCTAAAGAGAGCTACGAATCTTTATACAGTTCCGACTAATATTTAACAAAATTACCTCACTTTTTTAATTTCACCTAGTAACACTTTGTTTCTTCATACGAAAGATGTCAAGTGTTTCCATAGCGAAATCATTTTGCCAAAGGAAGTGGCGCCCCCATTAATTTCTACTCTATTTTCGGCGTGAAGATCACCTCCTGAATATAAAAGACCCCAAGATTGTGGCAGGCAGAGCGGTCAATCCAACAGCCCCAATCACTTTAAACATTAGCTTCGAGTAGGTTGAGGAGATTTGCTGAAAAAAAAAACAAGGGAGCTTAGTAGATTTTGCTTTTTGACATAGTCACAATAATCATTATTATGCACCTGATTTTATAGATTCGAAAGCAGTCGCTGCGCGCAACTATAAAATAATATTGCAGAACGTTGGACACAGCGCAATCTGGTAATTATAAGCTTGTACTGTGGGTACAAGACAACGTAAATACACTAGGTACATAATATAACACTTATTTTGTGTAATAATATTCTGATAAATTTTGTACCCAGAACCATAAACAAATATGTTGAAATTTAGGGTTTATGGACGCAGAAATGAAATTCAGAGATTTAGTTTAGGTAAATTATACGTTAAGATGTATATTTACTACAAAGGGCACGTGGAAGATAATATATCCTGGGTCCTATCACATTGGCGGTTGTAGCTGAAGTAAGAGGGATAAAGATGGCGGCCATTGCTTTTATAGCAACTTGGTTGGTATTCAGTTACCAACTTAACAGTACTCGACTATTCGTATTGTTGGAATTGCAATAATAAGTAAAATATGATAGATTATTTTTGCAATTTCAACAAAATATTTATCAACTTCAGCAATTCATTAATAATTGTCCCCGGCGGGAATTGAATCCGCACCCATCTGCGTAGCACCCGGATATTCGACCGACGACGCGCCACAGAATCCGTCAAATGTCAAATGATTATTACTGGACCACAGTATTGTGACTAATTTCAAAAAGCAGAGTTCATTGCGGAATCTACTAAACTACCTTTTAACACGCCGGTACAAATTTTATCACACAGCGCTTTAAAGCTCCAATTGTGCCCAAACTAAGCAACTGGGCTTGTAATAAGGTAATCAGCAAGTCTAAAAGGCTATTTTAGGAAGTTAACTGTCGAATACTGAAACGCTACTCAAAATTTGAGTGCTACACAATGAAGCAGCTAAAAAAAATTCACAAGCTAAGGATAGGTATCTTAAATCAATGTACATGTGCAATTATACAATTTGATGTAATTGTCATGGACCAGCATAGTCAAATCGACCATCTTAACTTTACATTTCTCGGAAACATGTTGCTTTAGGACATCATGTGACGCAGTATTTTCTGTTAATTGTCGTCCGACAAGATATCGAAAGGAAATCCAGATTTCTACGGCTGACTTTGCTAGGTACTTAGAGTGTCCTTTGATTTTAAATGCTAGTTCAGTTATTTAAGTTGCCCTCAAATTTTAAGTTGCGTTTCAGTATTCGGCTGATAAATTTATATCATTGTGCAACGACGTCATTCGAATCTGTTACCCATAATAATTCAGGCACGTGTGGTTCAGGTGCACAGTTATTATGACTGGGTCAAAAAGCAATTCTCAATATGAATACCAAAAGTCTACCGAGTTTTGGTAGGATGTCTACCGAGTTTCAGTAGGTACTTATTTAATACATGTCTCTTAACCACAGAAATGATAGGTACCATAGAGCAGATAAATATACAGGGTGAATCATTTAAATGGGCCTTCAGGGGGATATCCTAAACTATAAAAGATAGCGAAAAATGCTGAAAGGAGTCGCGTCCCCGATTTGACAAAAACTAAATTGGCATATTTAGATTTTTGAAAAATGCATTACCCTAGCCAGGAATCGGAGCTTGTCTTTTTGCAAAAAAATAAAAATCCTATAGTATTATACCGATCGATAGTATTACTGATAAAGATCAAATCCTGGAAACAAACATAATGTGGTAAATCGAGAGAAATGGCTTTTTTTAATAAAAATATGGAACACTCAAGTATTTGGTACCAGTAGGTACTCGAGCGTTCCCCGTACCTATTGCCATGACCTACTCGATTTGAACGACTGCATTAGCATTTATCACCATTACAGATCATGTTCTTATTTTAAAATTGTCGTCCACAGTTCGAAGCATAAGCTTTGATAGCTGTTGAAAGTAGTGATGGATATCACTGTTAGATTATTTTTTGGTGTAATTAATATTTTAATTTAAAAATTGGCATTTGTCTTGATTTACCATATTATGTTTGTTTCCAGGATTTCATCTTTATCAGCAACACTATCGATTGGTACAATAATATAGGATGTTTATTTTTTTGCAAAAAGACAAGGTTCGATTCCTGGCTAGGGTAATGAACTTTTCAAAAATCTAATAATTCCATTTTAGTTTTTATCAAAACCGGGGACGCAACTTCTTTCAGGATTTTTCGCTATCTTCTATAGTTTAGGATATCCCCCTGAAGGCCCATTTAAATGGTTCACCTGTATAGGTACAATGTACGTACATACAGCCGAGTGCGACAACGTATGTCTTTTCTCTTATCAGCTTCGGTATGTACTATACAGGGTGTTTCGACGAAGCGGTATTAAGCCGAAAGGGGGTTGTTCTAGAGGTCTAGGCGAACAACTTTTATCTACGACTTTTGGAAATTTGAACTTAAAAACGGCTGTTTTTGTAAAAAAAAACCGGCCAAGTGCTAGTCGGACTCGCGCACGAAGGGTTCCGTACCATTCATTATCTATAAGTACAACAGATTTTGTTTTGAAAGGTAAACTAAGGTTTACGATTTATGACGTTTAAAAAAAACTACTTACTAAATCTCGTTCAAACCAATTTTCGTTGGAAGTTTGCATAGTAATGTACATCATATACTTTTTTTAGTTTTATCATTCCATTATTTTAGAAGTTACAGGGGGGGGACCAACATTTTACCACTTTGGAAGTGTCTCTCGCGCAAATTATTCAGTTTAGAAAAAAATGATACTAGAAACCTCAATATCATTTTTGAAGACCTATCCATAGATACCCCACATGTATAGGTTTGATAAAGAAAAAAAAAATGAGTTTCAGTTCTTAGTATGGGGAACCCCAAAAATTCATTATTTTTATGTAAAAATCTTAATGCGGTTCACAAAATACATCTACTTACCAAGTTTCAACTGTATAGCTCTTATAGTTTCGGAGAAAAGAGGCTGTGACATACGGACGGACGGACAGACAGACATGACGAATCTATAAGGGTTCCGTTTTTTGCCATTTGGCTACGGAATCCTAAAAAGGCAATTAATGTTTAGATTGTAGTGGTCCAAACTAAATAAAAGGGCACCTTAAGGCCAATGACCTCAAACTCTAAAACTTGTAAAACAAAAGTTGTTCGCTTAGACCTCTAGAACAACCCCCTTTTGGCTTAATACCCCCCCCTCGGAGCACCGTGTATATTCTTTTCTTTCGTACCTAGATATGCTTGGTATTACTTACCGACATTATCTCAACCTTAACAGCAGATACGAAATCAGATATATATGTTTATAGCGTCCCCAACTATGACCTCTTTGGGTATAAATTGAGGGGTCTGCTGTACCGTCCGGCCACTCTGAGGAGCAACCGTCAGGGATCTGATCTCAGAAGGAAGACAGTAGTAAACAGCCACTGTGGTAACGCTACCGCAAACTCAATAAGCTTTTGACTTTTTTATCGTCATTCTTATGTTCTTTCTTAATGTTTACAATGGACGTAGGTATTTAACAATATTTTCATTTTTGCAGCGACCTTTTTTGTTTATTTTGCGTAAAAGGAACATGGAATGTTTCGGACATCACCTCTAGTATTAATAGTAGGTACACAATATCTCAATATATGTATTCTACTTACTTCTTGGAGTTTGTGGCGATGAATGTCAAGTTGATGATGCCTGTTACTCGCTCGCCGGTACTCATTATCGAACGCAGTCAAAGCATCTCTTGAATACTGCAAAGACAAACATGTACCTACGTAATAAGTTATACGTACTTAAACTAAAGAGAAAATTTAATGAATTATAAAGAAGCATAGGCAGGTATAATAAAAGTCAGTGGTAACACGGATCTTAAAAGGGTATCCTTTTTGAGGTAGGTACGGAAGAGTAGTAAAACTTATAAAACTCCGAAAACATTACGAAAATTTTGAAAACAATAGAATTCCAAAACATTTTCCCCGGTCTACCATTGACCAGTCGTACAAAACGCTCAGTGTCATGCAACGAACTCGGAAAATGGACTCGTCCATTTCTCGGACGGAATGTGTTGTTTGTTACTCATAGGTGTCATGGCGTCGCTAGTGACGTTACGTCTAAGTAGACAAAAGGTATTACCAACTTGGCGGATCTCCCGACAAATCTAGCGAATAGGAAAAAATGAAAGTCATTAAAATTTAATTCATTTTTCGATTTTAAGGGGAAAGTCTACCTACTCTTTTCTCCATGCAATCTTTTCTACTTTAGTCGACTGTTTCCTCCCGGGATAACGATATTAGAGAAATTATGTTTATGCCATTTAAATCCGATATCAGCCAGATCACTGATATCAGCCATGAGTCATGCCGCAAGGTCATGACAGATATAGATTTTATGACATTTACATATTTGCTCTAATGTCTTTATCCAGGGAGGAACAGTCGACTACGTTTGTATGGAGAAAGAGTAGGTAGACTATCCTCTGTAATATACTTATTAAACATTTTTCAATGCCCGACGTTTCACAATCTTTCCAGACTTCTTGTTCACGAGTAGTCTTTATAATATAATCTAAAGTCTTCGTACGGGAAAATCTAAAAAGTCGTTATCTCTATTGTGACAACTAACCTGTCCATGTGCTATCCAGCTCATATCTGCAGTCATAAAATGGATGGCCGACCCGACGAACCCTTCGGGGATTCTCATCAGCTGCTTGTACAACCTGTGTGCCTTCTCCACAGCTTCATCGTTCTTTGTCCAGTTGTATGATTTGTGCTGTCCGTGGCATGTGTATAATTTCTAGAGAGAACAATTAAATTTACTGTTATTTCTATCTTGACGGGCTGGGAATCGAAATCACGACTCCGGAATGAAAGTCGTGGTTTAGGACATAAAAGGGCAATAAGTGGCAGGTTACGATGGATGGAGATGGTAAAGCACAAAAAATCCAGGTGGTTGAATGATGAATTTTCAGGTCCATAAGGCCTAAAAGGTGCAGGATGTAGGGAAAACCATAAAGATCAATAGGATTTGAAAGGTACTACTGGTAGGTCACGGTAAATGCAGATGGTATTAGGTACCTAGGACCTACCTAGGATTTTTCTCAAACCTACCTAGGATTTTTCTCAAATTGCTCAATAGAACAAGATAACAAGACTGTTCTTTTGAGCAATTTGAGAAAAATAGATACTAAATGTTCTATGAAACAATTGAGCAACAATATTGTTTATTTTTTTATCCCGTTCGTTGGCGTCAGTTCTATGGAACAAATGTGAACAATCGAGATGGTAGGGTGTAATACCAACTTACCGCCTCTAAGTCATCCAAGAAAATATCATCTTCGTTGTCGTCATCATCACTGGTCACTGTTCTGGCGTGTTTGAACCTGATGATAGTCAGCTCGTGGATTTTGGTGTGTTCCGACTCTAAATCGCTTGGGTGGAGACATTTTGAATCGACTGTAACACAAACAATATGCCTAAATTATTGAAATTATACGGAAACACTGAGAAGGTCCAGTGACTCAGAAATTCCTAATCAGTTACTGGACAATTTATGTCAGTTGTTGTGATCATTTTTTCGAGCAAATAAAATGACATTAAATTAATTAATTCGTTCTGGAATGTCGCTGTAGTAGTAGTAGCTTTATAAGCTGAGTTTATAAGCAGGTCAGGGTGTCTCTCTAGATAAAGATATTAAAGATAAATAAATATATGTATTACCGTTGTATTTGTATTATATGTATTGATGTGTTATATCCGTTGTCTAGTCACCGTAACACAAACTTCGTAGCTTAACACGGGGCTAGATGTCGCAGTTTAACACTTAGCTTAACACGGGGCTAGATGTCACTGTGTTGACACACAGCGACATCTATCGCTTAATATAGTTCTTACTGAATAGTTCGTTCATAGCTTCGTTATAGTATTCGAGCGCTAGTGTTACAGCCGTGTTGTTGTTGGTCGCGTTCACCATCGATATCTCCGACCATCGCGTCTCGATGAACTGGAACACAATCACTATTATTGATATAATGAGCAGCGCTCCGCGGTTTCACCCGCATAAGTCCCGATCCCGCAGAAATATCCGGGTAAAAAGAAGCCTATGTGTTTAATTGTCTGCATACCAAGTTTAGTTTAGTTGCATCACAATCGATTCGGAATCGCAATCGGTTTTTGCGTGAAGTAGTAAGAAACATACGTACATTTTTTACACACGATAGATGTATGTTTGACCACTATCACACCTAATGTTAAGTGAAGATATGGTCTAAGTTGTAACACGCACATCTAGAAAAACATATCGAAGCGAGCGACGTCTACGATTTTGATGTCACCAAAAATGATCCTTTCGTTTGGCCTCTAACACTTTAGCTGACCTTTGTTTTAAGCGTTTTAGGGGTATCACGCATACGTGTCACCTCTAAAAGAAGCGAATACAAGGGCAGCAATTGTGCTATAGCGTACTAATAAACACATAACCCTAGCGTCACACAGTCAGGTAAAAAACCCCAACCTGTAGCAATTGTTCCTTTTGTTCATTCTCCGCGTTTTCCTCGGAAGTGAACTGCACTGTGAAGTAGGTCTCCGCGTCAGTCGCGGCGTCGCGGTGTCGTCGCTGCAGCGTGCGCGGTGCCATGCAGACTTCGCTCGAACTGCCGGCGCTGGAGCCCCTGGAACATGGACCAGTTACGGTCAGCCACACTGATGTGTCGCGACGGACAAACTGATGTGTTACAACGGACAAACTGATGTGTCACATCACAACGGACAAACTGATGTGTCACAACGGACAAACTGATGTGTCACAATGGACAAACTGATATGCTAAAATGAAAAAAACTGATTTGCTCAAAACGGACAATTAAACTCATGTGTCACAACGGACAAACTGATGTGTCACCACGGACAAACTGATGTGTTAGAACGGACAAACTGATGTGTCACAACGGACAAACTGATATGCTAAAATGAAAAAAACTGATATGCTCAAAACGGACAATTAAACTCATGTGTCACAACGGACAAACTGATGTGTCACCACGGACAAACTGATGTGTTAGAACGGACAAACTGATGTGTCACAACGGACAAACTGATATGCTAAAATGAAAAAAACTGATATGCTCAAAACGGACAATTAAATTCATGTGTCACAACGGACAAACTGATGTGTCACTACGGACGAACTGATGTGTTACAACGGACAAACTGATGTGTCACTACGGACAAATAGATGTGCTACAACGGACAAACTGATGTGCTACAACGGACAAACTGATGTGTCACAACGGACAAACTGATGTGTTACCACGGACAAACTAATGTGTCACAATGGACAAACTGATATGCTAAAATGGAAAAAACTGATATGCTCAAAACGGACAATTAAACTCATGTGTCACTACGGACAAATAGATGTGCTACAACGGACAAACTGTTTCACAACCACAACCAACGGACAAACTGATGTGTCACAAGGGATAAACTGATAAGTCTATTTACCGTTATTATCATAATACGATTACTTTTGCCTTCAGAGATCTGCCAGACCAGTCATCTAGCGAATTAGTTGCCATCATGTCATGGCGCATGGCGCTATAGTCTACCGTGCAGACCCAATATGAGTAAATGATATCTAAGTAGTACCTATACTGACCTGAACAATACCCGTTCGTAGAGAGCTTTAGAATCAGTAACAAGTTCTCTTATTCGCTTCGCGTTCTCCGCTTCGAACTTCGACAAATTGTCTTCCAATTTCTGTAATTACAAAATAATATGGTTGGTCTAAGACGCTCATCAAGATGAAAGACGTTAGTGGAACAAGATCCGACCCGTCTTCTTTAGTGGCTGCACCGGACAACGGACCATGGATGAGTCCTCTTGGCGCTACGACTTAGACCGGGAGGTAACAAGCCATTGCCGAAACCTCTTGTAGTGTCGCCAAACTACGTGAATTCCGCAAACAAAACGAGCATTTTGGCAGACATGCTAATCCAATTACCTGTAATAGAGGGGATCTGTCCTCATCAACTTCTTCCCTATCATCATCAGCAAATACGCCGTCAAATCTCTCCATAGCGGCGTCGACAGCCTTCCGATGAGCCTCCACCAGCTCGGTCGGAGTCAAGCACGATGACTGCTGCAGGAGTTCTTCAAAAATGGCTTCGCATGCCGCTAATAAATCGCGCAATTTGTCTTCGTTTATCGTTACGTATTGGGGTAAGGTTGCTTCTAGTTCCTGTAGGAATTTTGGTAAGTTAAGAATTGTGTATGTTAGTTAGCGTATGTTAGTTTAACTGTGTATAGGTATATGTAATAAAAACCGACCAAGTGCGAGTCGGACTCGCTCAGGAAGGGTTCCGTACCATTATCTATACAACAGGTTTTGTTTTCAAAGGTAAATTTCGGTTTACGATTTTTGACGTATTAAAAAAAACTACTAACTAGATCTCGTTCAAACCAATTTTCGGTGAAAGTTTACATAGTAATGTACATCATTTTGACGACCTCTGTGGCGCGTCGTGCGAGAGCCCGACTGCAATGCAGGAGGTTGCGGGTTCGATTCCCGCCGGGTGCAAGTATTTATGCTTAAAAATAAATATTTGTGTCTGGTCTGGGTGTCCTTCTATGTATAAAATGTATGTATTTACAAAAGAAAAATAAATATAAGTATTATATCCGTTGTCTAGTCACCGTAACACAAGCTTAGTCGCTTACCACGGGGCTAGATGGCGCTGTGTGTTGTTCACAGAATTTATTTTATTTATTTATTTATATATTATTTTTAGTTTTATCATTCTCTTATTTTAGAAATTACAGGACACACATTTTACCACTTTGGAAGGGTCTCTCGCGCAAACTATTCCGTTTAGAAACGACGCGCCACCGACGACCTCGGTGGCGCGTCGTGCGAAAGCGCGACTGCAATGCAGGAGGTTGCGGGTTCGATTCCCGCCGGGTGCAATTATTTATGCCTAAAAATAAATATTTGTGTCTGGTCTGGGTGTCCCTCTATGTATAATATGTATATATTTACAAAAGAAAAATAAATATAAGTATTATATCCGTTGTCTAGTCACCGTAACACAAGCTTAGTCGCTTATCACGGGGCTAGATGGCGCTGTGTGTTGTTCAGAGAATTTGTTCAGAGAATTCATTTTTATAGATACCACACACGTATAGGTTCGATTAAAAAATTTTTTTTTTAGTTCTAAGTATAGGGAACCCTATTTTTTTTGTTTTTTTTCCTATTTTTGTATGAAATCTTGATGCGGTTCACCGAATACATATATTTACCAAGTTTCAACAGTGTAGCTCTTATAGTTTCGAAAAAAAGTGGCTGTGACATACGGACGGACGGACGGACAGACGGACAGACAGACAGACATGAGGAAACTATAAAAACGGGTTCCGTTTTTTGCCATTTGGCTACGGAACCCTAAAAACAGGTCAGTCGAACTCACGCGCCGAGGGTCCTGTACCTATGTACGACTGTATGTGAGTCCGTAATTCATGACTAGCAATCAAAGACCCTTGTATTGTATGGGCGCTCATTCGACCCACATGCCTATTTATACTGGTTTAAAGTTTTACAACAAAGTGATCCTATTAGGCTTCCATTTTATACCTTTTGAGGTGTGAACCCCTAAAATTTACCATTCTATATAGGTAATATAGAATAGTTACCAATAAAAGTTCTTGAAGCCGCTGATGATGCCGGTCAGGTGTAACAAGCATCTTCCTCGCGGTGAATACTTCCTCGGCCAGCTTCACCGCGGCGGCGTGCAAACGAGGCACGGCGGCGCGTGCTACAGCACGAAGATGTGTCGCTCGGTCAATGTGAGCGTAGTGCGCTTTGCGTGCAAACGTAGCGGTCACCTCAAGACTCGCCTCGCCTGTCGCCTGCGAATAGAAACACCATTGATTTTTAGAACGAAGTTCCTTATCGCGCGTTGCGAAAGGGGGCTTCGGAAAAATTAAGACCAAAAGTTGTAACGACACTTTTTTTTTTGCTTAGAACTTCGTTCCATCTGGGTGTCCCTTGACACCTAACAGAAACAAATACAAATTCTTTATTTCCAAAATATAGTTACAGAGTATCAGTTTTCAGAAGATACCTCTCTTTTTCTTCTGTTTTTACGATGTTGGATTGAAATTAAACTCATTTTTATTGGTGGTGGTGCGTGGTGTTTAGTATTGTTTCAATGCCCAACGTTTCGAGACGTTTACAGGTCTCTTCTTCAGGATTGGCTTAAATAAAACAGCCAAAGATCTGATCGTCCGATTGATCTGATTTGATCATCTGATTGATCTAATCTGATCTGATCATCTGATTGATCTGATATGATCATGTGATCTGTTTTATGGGGAAGCTAATTTCTATAGATTGATCTTTACTTCTCCTTTTATCCACCTTAACAGATAAGTCAGTGGCACTATACTTTACTCACCTTCAAAATGTTGACAGGTGTTGGCAACTCATCGCTGTTGAACATTTCAACATAAGTTTTCAGGTACTCGAACAAGTCTTCCGTCAGCACGGTCTCACCATTAATGTTCTTTAAGACCAAGTCCTTTGGGTGAAACAGTAACGAGGTCAGATCTAGCAGGGCCTTTTTGAATTCCTTTGTGATATCTAAAAGAGAGCGATAAAATGGCGATCACTTTGGATTTTTTTTGCGTATTGTTTCTGGAATCGGTACCGTCTCCTTGGTCTAACCTAAACAATGCTACTGTCCCAATGTCCCATACTACTTATATTATTATAAGATTTTACCCCGATGATTCCATGAGATCGACTGATGAAGGTAAAACCACAGGGTGTGGTAATATATCAAATATATAAATATCAAACCTGCAAGACACCCGAAGAAGTTAGGGCTGGTAGCGACCTCCAGTCCTGGATGCGGCATCAGGAAACAGCGGACAGTCTCAAAACTGGTCTTTATCTGCTGTCTCACTTCCTTCAGCTCTTCTTTGCAGTTTTCCTCCTTTAAATCAAGAAGGAATTCCAAGTTATATTTCTCATAAATACCTACTACGTAAGCACATCACAGATCTTTACCTACAGCCATAACCCCTAAACATTTATGGAAATACAACGATAGTAAAGCCATAACCTTCTTCTTTTTCTTAGTCTCCTTATCGATATCGGCTCAATAATATTTTCAATATGTCAGATGCTTCCAAACTAGCACGATGGAAGGTTCATAGATTATGATATTTGCTGCCATCAAATCACCCCGCCTACAATTATTAGGGTTGGATAGTTAGATGGTTGGGTTGAGACTTAGTTGCGCCAAAAACTTGATTTGATAAATCAATAATCTTCAAGAAAATCTCTTGGTCACAACCAGACAAAGAAGTACTAGTACTAAGATCCAGGAACACGGATACAAGAGTTATCTATGGAACTACACAAAGACTCAAAAGAGCCACACTTACTTGAAGTCGGACATCAAGTAGGCTTTGTCCCCCGGTTGTTCCGTAAGGATGTTGGTAGGCGTAGGGCCAGTCTCTCACCAGGAACTGGAGAACTTGGAATGGCTTCTCGCCTCCACCGCTTGCTACCTTACCGTATTCCGTGAAAAACTATAAACAAAATGAGATCTTTGTAACTCTTCTTTTCCAACACTTATTCGAATTATTTTGTACGTCTTATACCTACACTGCAAATAGTTTTAAGATAGGGTAGAGGTTTTTTACTAACTGTTGTTATTTTCGCTGAAGTAGGAAGGACAAAGTTTTATCATCCAGAAGGGTTCCAGACGAGCTCTTATTGCAGTACCTAAACTGCTCTGTTTGGGAACTGCATGTCAATAATTCAGACCATGAACAACAATTTAATGGCAGACAGAAATTTGGATAGTTTTCTTAATGTTGAGAGTAGGTACCTATTGATGAATTTCATTGGAAAACAGCTGGAGGTCGACACGCATTGAAGAAAATATTTAGTGGGTAGTGACCCAGTAGACGTAACTCTTGCAAATATTATCACGGATCAAGAGCCAGCCTGGTGATGGACAGATAGACGGACTTAGTCAAGCGATCCTGGTTTTACTAATTTAGTACGGAACTCTAAAAAATATATCGTGATATGATTGATGTGCTGTAGAAAAAATCATATACCTGTAAATATTCCAGATCATCTTCCTTTATGTTCTGGGACAAATTGTAGATCTGGGTCGAAGATAACAGAGTAGACAAAGCAAAAATAGTGGTGGACTCTCGGAACGTGCTTTGCGAATCGAAAGTTCCTTGCGTATCCATCAGTATCACGGCCACCTGTAAACAGGTAAGAAAGGTTATTGAAAAGAGAATTTGGATCAGATTACATTACATTTATTACAAAATGCAGAGCGGAACTACCTCATGAAGACGCCAACTCAACTCATCATCACAAAACACATCACGTCTTTTGAAAAAAGGAGTAAGAAAGTTTCTAAGAAGTTCGGATCTTGTTACAGCTGCAATTTTTGTGGATGCATTGCTCCCTAAATATTTAACAATAAGTATAATGATTTACCTTTCCTCCAGAATCCAAGGTGATAATGATTGGTTCTGACCAAATCAGGATGCCGGTAGTGTCCCGTTCGCATCCGCCTCGCCAGCTGAACCCTTGCAGTGGTTCGTCGTCAGCACCAAGCCATTTCCCATTTTCTCGAGCCTCCGCCTGAAAAGTGCGTGTTGTAGTAATATATAGACCGCGCATTTGAGACCATGTGTGTTGGTGTATGGTGTAGGTACCGGTGCGTGTAGGTATCGCAGGAAAAAGTCGAGCAGGAAGGACTTGCCGCCGCGCGTGGCGCCTGCGACGGCCACCACGGCGACCGGCAGTCCCCGCACCTCCTCCCGCGTCACCACGCGACGCACCGCCTCCTCGTCGACTGCGAACGATCCATCCGTTGAGACGCTCACGGCTTGTACGCTGTGGCCGTTCTTGTTCGCCATTGCCGAGGTTCTGAAATGTGTTTTTAAGTTCTTAGCTTGGATTCTCGAAAAGAGATTATCATTTATTTTATTTTGGAAAAGAAAGTGTAGGTGGGTTCCAAATGTATGTAGATACAGTCACAAGTAAGACGTACAGTCGGCAAAAAAACAACCTACATAAGTTAAAAAATATAAATATCTGTATTCTTTATGATATCTATTTGGTTATATATCTCTATTCTATTTTCTTGTAAAAAATCTATAAAATGCAAAAAAAGAAGGCCTATTTTAATGGTAACCTAAAATAGGTAAAGTGCTCATTCTGCGAAGTTTACCTTTTGTGACCAATTTTCATTTTGCATAGCGCACATTTTGAGCGCAACCCGAAATTATAACTGTATTCCATTTTGACTGCGCGCCTACTACACGGTCGCTACATGATATAGAGCTGCCTTTGTCCTTTAATTAACTTAGATAACTGTAAAGCAATATTACGTAAAATTTTACTTACTTAAGTACTTTACACATCTACGGCTCTACATAGTTACTTTATATTAAACAAAATAGCCAACATAAAGCAAATCAGTCTCTAGGGCTTAAACTGCGTGTTTAAGCCTTGGGATAACGAAATTTAAATTTAAAGCTGTGTAACCAAACGGCCATTTCGAACTGGCCATCCAGACATAAAACAAAAAAAAGAGGGTTCTTTTTATTCAATTTTTGTATTGACGTAAGGGTGACGTAAACAGTTTAGTCAATATAAAACCACAATGTTTTTTATTTTATTATTTTTTGTTGATTATTTTTTTATTTTTGTAGCCTTTTTTATTGTTTAGTGGTAAATGTGTAAAGTAGAGAATTCGCCTTGGTAATAAAGCCTATCATGTTCATGGGCGGGTTGTAACCCACGCTTATTTCACGACTCTAGGTACATATGTAACTCCCTCGCTTCCCTCAGGAGTTACATTTTTAACACCCTCGCTATTCGCTACGCTCGAGAATTAAGGGGACAGTCTACCTATACTCTTTTCTCCATACAAACTTTATAAACGTAGTCGACTATTTCCTTCCTGGATAAAAATATAAGAAAAACTAAGTTTATGCCATAAGTCCTATATCAGCCATGACCATGCCATAACTTATGGCATAAACATATTTGCTCTAATGTCTTTATCCAGTGAGGAAACAGTCGACTACGTTTGTATGGAGAAAGAGTAGGTATACTGTCTGTCCTCCTAACGGGTTATTCCACTAATCCCCATTGATAATCCCCATTAATGGGGATTTGTGAACTTTTTGTCCACAAATCCCCATTACTTGCAAATTCTCAAAAAATGGGGATTTGTGGATAAAAAGTTCACAAATCCCCATTAGTATAAAAAGTTTATACGAATATTAGATTTTATTTTAGACAGAAACTACACAAACCCCTATAAATTTACAGCGTTAGTTTATAATCGGGATTGATGGACGGAATGACAGGAACTAATATTTTTTCTTACAAATCCTAATATTTTACAACATTTATCATTATAATTATGATAGAACAAATTGTTCGTAGAAACAATTTAATAATAAAATATGTATTAATTAAAAGTATACTCATAGCGGTATTTACACCTACCACCCACCATAAATACTGAACCACAAATATAGGAAAAAATTCAATGTTAAATGTAGGTAGGCTGTAACTGACCTATCTTTTGGTAAAAGCCTAAAAAATTAAAAACCAACTTTAAACAAACTGGCCAAGTACGAGTGGGACTCGCGCACGAAGGGCTCCGTACATTTTTGAATTGAATGAAAGGAAAATTGCGATTTACGGTTTATGGCATATTAAAAAAAAAACAACTAGATAGATCTCGTTTAAACCAATTTTCGTTGGAAGTTTGCATGGTAATGTATATCATATATTTTTTTTAGTTTTATCATTCTCTTATTTTAGAAGTTACAGGGGGGGGGGGGGGACACACATTTTACCACTTTGGAAGTGTCTCTCGGGCAAACTATTCAGAAAAGAAAAAAAATGATATTAGAACATAATTTTTGAAGACCTATCCATAAATACCCCACACGTATAGGTTTGATGAAAAAATTTCTTGTTTTTTCACTATTTATGTGTGAAAATCTTAATGCGGTTCACCGAATACATCTACTTACCGAGTTTCAACAGTATAGCTCTTAACGTTTCGAAAAAAAGTGGCTGTGACATACGGACGAACAGACACGGACAGACAGACAGACAGACATGACGAATCCAAAAAGGTTCCGTTTTTTGCCATTTGTCTACGGAACCCTAAAAAAGCATAAAATAACCTCGCCTACATCCAGCACCACCGACTTATCTGTTATGTAATCTGAAGTCGGGCAGTTTTACTAGGTGGGTGGGGTGTGATTGTAGTAATTTTTTTAAATTTTTTTTCTAAATTAAAAACTAGTCGTCGCTTTGACGGCATTTACCAAAAGATAGGTCAGTCACAGCCTACCTAAATAGTTAACATTGAATTTTTTCCTATATTTGTGGTTCAGTATTGATGGAAGGTAAATGTAAATACCGGGTCCATATTGGCTCATATAAAGTCCTATTCTTTGTCTGACTACCGATTTATGTTCATATTAATAACTTTCATAATTTTATTTTACATACTTTTTTTATTCAGACATTTTTATTACTACCATCAGAGCTCATAACAGTTAGTGATCATATTTTTTTTTTATTATAGGTACTGTTACTACCAAGAACAGTTGAAAATTAAAATGTTATTTTTTAGATTTCTTTTCTTCATAACATTCACGATCATATTGCTATAATTAATAATGTTGTTACTAAGATTATTTATGTTAATAAAGGCAACTGTAACAAAACTTTTTTTATGAACTACCCCAATATCAAACTGTAACGGAAATTTTCGATTGTTTTTGACCTGTGTTCTGTCGATCTTCTTAAAAATACTTATGATTAAGATATATCACGTTTTTTTATAGTATAAGGCGCTGCGTGTAATTATGTTCTCACATAAACCCAACCTATCCGAGTCGGTGTGCTCCGTATATTTTTTTTCAAGTTCGAGTAAAACGCGCGTTATTAAGATAACAATAGTAGGCGAAACAAATGTATGAATATAGACATTATGATTTTCAATAATATGGATAAAAACATTTATGATTAAGAAATTTATTAAACAAATTAGTAAAAACGAAGTTATGGATAGTGATTTTATGAATTTCAATGATTATGAATATTTTAATGTTTAGTTTTAAAAAAAATATGAAGAATGATTATTACGATTTTAAATGGTATGTCAAACATTTTCGGACATCCGATGATAGGAGTTGAAAATTTATGTAAGATGATCCGCCCCCGTAAATACCGCTGTGAATATACTTTTAATTAATACATATTTTATTTTTAAATTGTTTCTTCGAACATTTTGTTCTGTCATAATTATAATAATAAAAGTTGTAAAAAAATTGGGATTTCTAAGAAAAAATATTAGTTCCTATCATTCCGTCCATTAATCCCGATTATGAACTAACACTGTAAATTGATAGGGGTTTGTGTAGTTTCTGTCTAAAAAAAATCTCATATTCGAATAAACTTTTTATACTAATGGGGATTTTTGAACTTTTTATCCACTAATCCCCATTTTGTGAGAATCTGCAAATAATGGGGATTTGTGGACAAAAAGTTCACAAATCCCCATTAATGGGGATTATCAATGGGGATTAGTGGAATAACCCCTCCTAACTGTAGCTGCAGTCCTTCGTACGCTCTGGATAGGGTTGCCAACCGTACTATAATATCGACACCTCTGGGCTCAAAGGTCGTAAAGGACATTAGGGCGTAAAGGACTTGGCAACACTGTCTTACTCAGTTTTTGATTCTCTATCGATCTGTATACTCGGCGTAGCTAAATTCGCAAAAAAATGGTCTTTACGACCCACCTATTTTGGCACGCTAAACAAACTTTTCCATAAAAATGGGTATGTAAATAACACTTAGTTACAAAAATGTGCTTACTGTGGTAGTAAAGCATATCAAAGTAAAGCAAAGTCTTATACGACCTAGAGTGTTTAATATAAGTCACCTCAAAAATAGGTTGTAAAGGACATCGTCTTTGCAAAGTGTCCTTTACACCCTTACATTTCGAAATAAAACATACACGTGTGTCCCTTACAGCCTTACATTTCGAAATAAAACATACACGTGTGTCCCTTACAGCCTTACATTTCTAAATAAAACATGACACGTGTGTCCTATACTACCTAGTTTTATTTTAATTATGTTCATCAACTAAGGCCAAAAATCAATGTAACTGAGCAATTGTCCCATATTTGTTGGAAGGGGATAGTTTCTAACTGTTCAACAAGCCCTGTTTAAAATATGGCAACTGAGCACCTCTTCTGAAGATGTCGAAACGTACAGGACCACCAAAGTTTCACAAAAAGAGCAGTAGCCAGAGCCAGAAAGAAGTTACAGTCACTGTATGATAAGTTAAATAAATGAATATTGCACGACGTTATACACAGCGCAATCTAGCTCCAAACTAAGCACTAAGCTTGTAATATGAGACTAGACAACGGATATGTAGTATATCCGTTGTCTAGTCCCATATTATTACTCATAATATACTTTTTTTTTGTAAATACATACATATGATACATAGAAAACACCCAGACCAGATACAAATATTTATTTTAAGCATAAATACCCGGCGGGAATTTATGAGGCAGAAGAAGCTTATTAAATGAATATTGCACGACGTTACACACAGCGCAATCTAGCTCCAAACTAAGCACTAAGCTTGTAATATGGGACTAGACAACGGATATACTACATAATATACTTTTTTTTTGTAAATACATACATATGATACATAGAAAACACCCAGACCAGATACAAATATTTATTTTAAGCATAAATACCCGGCGGGAATTTATGAGGCAGAAGAAGCTTATTTATTATATATTTATATATATTTTAGCTTATTTAAGATACCTTGTTTGAGGATCAAAGCGACGCAACTCACGCAACATAGAATCCAAGACGTGCCGATGAGGCTATGCGAGGACCTCGTTATGAAGGAAAAATGGAAATCTTATTCTGCCAAGTTGTTTTATCAGCAGAAAAACAGCTACATCCATCAAAACTTCACAGCATAAAGAATCGGAAAGCTGTTGGCGCCGATAGAGTTCTTATTAACACAAGGACGGCGATGGGTTCTCGTTGTGTGAGCATCTTAACCAACATTTTAACCCCATCCGCGAGACGGACGACATCCATGCGCAACGGAGACTGAGTGTTATTACACCAGTATTTCAGGGCAAAAATTAGGTGCATGAGTATGGAAGTTATCGAGGTATAAAGGTATTACTCCACACCATGAAGCTATAGTGTGTAGATAATTGAGTGGTTAATCGACTCTCGGATCCGACAGAAGTGTACTGTCTCGAAGGGCGAGTATGGTTTCCGCCCAGATCATAGATCTATATCCTGTCTTGTTTTTAATCTTTATGGAGAACGCCTTAGATGCCTTCAATACGAACTGATGTTGGTGACACTAATTATCCCTTCCCTCACAGTCAGAGTTTACCTGAGATTCGTCCTAAGCCCGTTCCTGTTAAGAGCAATACCAGATGAACTGACTTCAGCCCCCATAGCTGCTCGCTCATGTAGGTATGCTGATAATATTGAGCTGTCATTAGATTAGGAACGGCTACGGAGACGCGTAAATACGTGGAAGGAGTTGGTCGCAAACATCTGTTTGCAACTAAATTTTAGAAGACTGACAGACACTTGGAATACCACGAAATCCACATCTGTCTGCATAGACAGTCATGTTCAGATATGAGCAGATATACCCGTTTAAGTTTTTGGTAAGCCGGTTAAAGTGAAAGAACATAAAACCATCATTAGATCTGTCCTTTTGTTCGATAGTGAGAAGTGGCCAGTGATTTAGTGACATAAACAGCAGTTGCGTATCACGGAGATGAAGATGGTGCGCTGGATGTGTGGAGTGATGTGAACAGATCGCGTTACGAATTTCTGCAACTGAGGCAGCCCTCATGTTCGAGTCTTGCGTAATGCAACTAGTTACGTGGAAAACAAATATTAGGCTATCCGCCCGGCCGTGGCAGATTGGGAAGTCAAAAGAAATACTAAATTGACGCCGTAAATGGTGAAAGCGTGCAAATGGCTTACCTGCACGCGCTTCCGAGAGGGATGCAACAGTGAAAATCACTCAGTTAATGATGATTAAACTTAAATTAATAATTTCTCCATACAACGGGTGATCCTTAAGACCCAAAAAAAATGTTACACTTGTCGATTAATTCCTTATTTTGTTAAGTTTCGCGCAGTAAGGTGGATTTACGCACTTAGGTACTAACATAGGGTACAAATTTGTGGGGTGTAAAGGACACTTATTTTGAAATTTATGGTCGTAAAGGAAATTTATTTCGGTAAATACGGCACTAGGGTAATTGTTCAACACTGTCTTAGAAAATACTATAAATTCTAAGCACTTTCTTCCTAGGTTTCATTTAAATAGCTCAAGGAACGAAGATGCTACAGCAAAATTAATTTTATTTTTTTAGTTTTTTGCTTCTCCTGAAAAGTCGCATTTTGTCCTTTACGACCTTTGAGCCCAGAGGTGTCGATATATAGTATTGTTCAATATTTCAGCTCAGCGTACTATATACTTTTGAAAGCACATAGGTACTTATAGTACGCAAAAATACTATATTTCTGGCATAATTTGTAATAAGTTGTTTCTTTAATAAATTTCACCCTCCTCTGCTTTACAGAGGACTGTTTTGTTCATAATTTAAAGATTGAATTAATGTCGGGAAACATTTTTTTTTATTCAAGAAAGAACGAGTGGTTGAAAGTGTGAAAAATGGGTAAAAATGCGAATTTATGCGGTTGTTTCCGCAACCGCATGACTGACATTTCAAAGAGATATCTTGCTAATATCCGAATAAATAAACGTACTTTGATTTTGATTTTTGCAAAAAAAAAGGTTAAGTGCAAAAATACGTGTGTTTTTTTCAAAATATCCTACAAAACACCGCTTAAATTTTTGTACTATATTTTTTGGGTCGTACCTACTATGTTTTTTAGCCATAAATACTATATTTTTCGAAAAAACTGTTGGCTCTGGATTCAATATAACGCCCTCACAGGGCTTTAACTGTAGGTAGGTACTATTAAAATAACTATGTTGCAAAGTTGCAAGAACCGACTTAATTATAATATAGGTACTTAGTCGAACTTAAATTGATTCCAATGAAAATTTCTGTTTTCATTTCAATTTGATAACCTCCATGCAGTACCATTAATTAATTAATTTCAGTACCTACCTACACTCGATAACCTCTATAACTTCAGTTCAGTAGAAAATGACTCAGAGGTACCTACTGTTTTAAGAAGCGTAAATTTAGTTGGTTGTTGGGCGGGATACTGTATTTAATTTTATGAAATTTCCAAATCAAAAGACACCTTTTATGAAATAATCTTTGTTTCGCAAACACACAACTACACAACACAAGAACACGACTGCACTGTGCCACATCCACTACGATACAGCTATAATAAATGTTATACATACAATAAGTTTAGCTTGTCTATAGCACGTAAATTCTCTATAGAATTCGGAATAAGTAGGTACTTCCCCTTACAAAGAAAATGTTCAAAGCGTTCTCGGTACAACAGATGATCAGCAACTGGATTACAGACTTGCTAAAATGTAGCAACAGATGGCAGCACAATAACTAGATAGGCAGGCATACAAAAATGGCGATGCATTCTCAGAAACCACAAACCACACACAAACTGATTAAACATTAGGTAAGTACGTCAATATTATTTACTTAATCTTAAAGAGGAGCAGGGCAAAAAAGAGTAAATGTTTAAACTTACCAACTTAAGCACAACACTTTATATGCACTAAGTTCAAGCGAAGTTTATTGTTTTTTTTAATTGTATCTTTATTACAAAACTGTCACTTCAATACTTGTCTTTCACATTTTGTTGTTTCTAATTTTATTTATTAGAGCTTAGTTTGGGGCTAGATTGCGCAGTGTGTAACGTCGTGCAATATTTATTTATTTTATTTATTATAAAAGAGGATTATGACGGTGCTATCTCTCGAATCCAACTATATTGTGTTATCATCTGGAAGTGGGCAATAAAGCGGGCTATTAGCACTACACGCGTAACTTAGGTATTACTCCGAATCTAGATAAGTGGAGTACATTGTAGATACAAGTTTTTATCAAGATATTTTATTTAGATTATGTCCGCATACGTCTATGCCTACGGGGTAACTAATCTTGAGTATTTCTTTTGACTAGATATCGCTCCATATTATATCAAGGTATTGATAGGTAAGAACTACGTCAGCGTAGTCTAAATATATCACTAAACTAGCTGTGCCCAACTGATTCACTTCTTATGATAACATAAGTCTCTCTCCCATCTATCTTCAATCTTCATAGAAACGTGAAATTTGCGTGAAAACTTTCAGACAAATAGACTTACTTTTGTAATCTTACTTAACTCTTCTAGGTACTTAGATGTTTAGGAACTTCCACCTAATCTTTTCAATCGAACATGGATTACGTATAGGGTTGCCAACCGTACTATAATATATAGTATTGTATTGTACTATATTTCAGCTCAGCGTACTAGGTATATATTTTTGAAAGCACATATAGTACGCAAAAATACTATATTTCTGGCATAATTTGTAAAAAGTTGTTTCTTTTATAAATTCCTCCTCTCTGCATTTACAGAGGACTGTTTTCTACGAGTATGTAGAGGGAAAAAAGGTGCTCATAATTTAAACATTGAATGTCGGGAACATTTTTTTGTTATTCAAGAAAGAAAGAGTATTTGAAAGTGTGAAAAAAGGTTAAGTGCAAAAAATACGTATTTTTTCGAAATATTCTACAAAACACCGCTCTAATTTTTGTACTAGTATATTTTTTTGGGTCGTACTATATTTTTTAGCCACAAATACTATATTTTTCGAAAAAACTGTTGGCAACCCTAATTACGTACGAGATATAGGTAACCGGAACCGGATAGCGATAAGTAACGGATATAGATAGGAAACCGGAAAAGTTTAAGTAGGTAGTACCTACCTACTTAACCTCTTCTTTTTTAATAAGAAGAATAAAGTGTTTCTTAAACTTAGATGACTATTTTGAAGAAGTGCTTTGCAAAAAGGTCATGTCCTGTCGGTTGCATTTTTTGGAAGTTTAATAAATATTCAAATAGTTAGCCTTATTAATAAACGTGGAGTAAGGTCGGAGTAGTAAAAACATGTTTGTCTTTTTCCGTGGCAAGAACTTTCAAATTGGTAAAATTGTTCCGACCTTACTCCACGTTTATTAATAGGCTAAAAATGTTTAAGGGAAAATGCCCTCTGCAGGATAAGAACCACCTAAGTAGGTAACTTACACTCACCGACACCAAATTACTGAACGTTTTTTTTTGCAAGTAGATCCAATTAATTTATCTATCCCAATTTTAAGTAATTAATGAAGCTTAATTATAGCACGCTTACCAGTAAGTACTTAGTTCATTTTGATTCTCCAAGTGCGGATTTAACACATAAAAAATAACAAGTTAAAACGAATAACATAAAACACAGAAACTCAAAATAAGCGACTGCTTTTAGATAACAAATAAATTAAATGTAACAATAACGGTTACCCGGTACAACAGCGACAAAACAGTAAATATGAAACGATTAATTCCCAGAATGAAGATTTTAAATTTAATTGTACCTAAATGATTCGCTAGAATTCTATTATTAAATAATGAATATAAATCGCCATTTTGCGAAATGATAAGCCGGTGAGGCGACGATATAAACGGGTGAGCGTTATACCTACAGAATGATGCCCACGTAGACCATTCAAAAATACTAGTCTGACAAGAGAGACCGGCGCACGCGCAAGCGCCCACGAAATACCGAGCAATCATCAATTGATTTTATTATTCAACGCTCCTTGTTTCCGAATATTTTAATTCTAAATGACTCACGTGCTACAGTTTGTGTGGTCCGGCCTGTGGTTTGTTTATTAGACTGTCTACACGCGTATAATACATACCTACTCGTGTATCTACGCCGATAGTGTCTTCATTATTTCATAATAATTACAAGTAAGTTTCTATATTTACTTTGTTGAAAAAGCGCTCGAAAACACTTTCGTTTCGTTTCTTTTTCGGTGATTTTTAGTGTGTAATTCAATTAAGTATGGTTAGTTTAATTCGTTTTTTTTTAAATATTTTACTTTACGTCAGTTCTAACTCCGATGAAAACTAATTGGGCTCTTTAGAAATGTAATTCGGATAACGTTAAAAAGGGGTGAAAAAGAGGTTTTTCTTGTACTCTCTTTGTATGGAGAAGTACGTTTCGACTCGCCCATCAATTAGTGCTCTTAAGAGGCAAGTCTACCAACTCTTTCTCCATACAAACGTAGTCGATTGCTTCCTCACTGGATAAAGACAGTAGAGCAATTAGGTTAACAAAATAAAACCATGACAAAGACTAAATTTAAAAAAAAATTTGAATAATATTAAAATTTTAAACATGAAAAAAATCAAAACGTATGGACATAGCTGATGGGTATAAGATTTTATGGCATTTATAAACATGTTTTCTCCAATGTGTTTATCCAGGGAGGAAACAGTCTACTATCTTTGTAAAGTTTGTATGGAGAGAAAAGTAGGTAGAATTTTCACTTATCGTGCCGCAAATAATAAATAAACAAAGACCAATACTTTGATTAATAATCGGTAAAAATAACCCGGAAAACAAAACAAACATTGTGCTCTACCCTATGCTTAGGTATTAACAAACTTCGGCGTGTATGGAAATCTTCTTTTGTTCGGTATACAACAATTGGCATTAATATTTGTGATTTTGACTAATACCATACCTTATAGACCGAGATCCCAGAAGTGGCAGACATCACGTATTTTCTGACGATCGAAATGTGGTCGATTGAGTAGTGTTAGTATGTACTAAGAACGCATGCCTACTTGCTAGCCTGCTGCAACGGCCAATTCTGAGATATCAGGTCATCAAGATACATAAAAAAAAAAGTTTTAAAATAGTTGTCTGGTAGACATATAAAAATGGAGCATCAGAATTTACGTAAAGTCGAGTAATTATTTTGGGAGCTTTAAAGCGACTGCAAAGCAATGCGGCCGACGGAAAGTGAATGGGAGTATTGGCGACTTATTTTTAAGTTTACCTAAAACATACCTAAAATATACGTGAAAATCAGCTCGGAGAATTAACGTGAGGTAAGTAATTTTTTTATGTGTCTTGATGACCTGATCTCAGAATTGGCCGTCGCAGCAGGCTAGCAAGTAGGCATGCGTTCTTAGTACATACTAACACTACTCAATCGACCACATTTCGTTCGTCAGAAAATACGTGATGTCTGCCACTTCTGGGATCTCACTCTATTAAGGGTAGGCAAATCAATACCCAATTTAACATATTTAAGGCGGTCCTCAAAATATAAGGGCTAGGTAAGTGTCATCATCATCCGAGCGAGGTGTACTCAAACAATTAGGCAGCTCCTTTAATTAAAAAAAAAGTAAAATTAGCTATACTAATTTTGAATTCAAAAGTTGCCATTTGAGTAGCCTTCAAGTAAACATTATTTCTTTGTGTTAACCACACTTAGGAATACCAGTAGTCGCGGGTTCGAGTCCCGCCGCGCCGGGTACTAAAATTTTGAAAGCATTTTTTCAAAGCCTTCAAGTTTTATGTGGCGTTTTAGTATTTGGCCCTTTCCCTACCCAATGTTAAACATACAGATAGACGTCCCATTTGTAATCAATTGACAGCTTGCAAACTACCACAAAGCTACCTGTCTACCGCATACAAACTGATATAATTATTTACTTTACACTGTAGGCATCCATACGTAGGTACATATATATACCTACCCGTATCTAAATGAGCTTCTAAGAAATACTCTGCAATACCTAGAAGACTTTTTCTGTTGGCTTATAAATAAATAGTAGATTTCGTTTATAGTGACATGGAAGGAAAGTAACAAATATATCATAATAAGCGAACATTATAACTAAGCATTTATCAAAAAAAATCTTGTTTTGTCCTTTTTAGAATCATTTTTACGTTACATATAGTCGGGTTTTAGTTTTTAAACTTGATATTTTAACAAAACAAAGCATGAAATTGAACTCATTTTTCGGTTTTAATCACGTGTGGCGTGCCGCGTGGTGTTTATTTATTACTTTCAGTCAATCCTGAAGAAGGGACCTGTAAAGGTCTCGAAACTTTGATTGATTTTTTTTTATGCTAAAAGTAATAAACACCACGCGATTAAAACAGAAAAATGAATTTAATTTCTATCTAACATCGCGAAAACAGAAGAAAAATCTACAAGAAAGCATTTAACACTATGTGTTACCACGTGCAGTTTCACCCACTTTAGGCCAGCTGGGCGGTGGGGTGTCTCGATAAAATGTACTTAATCTACATTTTAAGCCAGAATGCCATAGAAAGTTCAGGCTTAAGTTTAATTAAAATCGGTTCAATAATATTTTTGCGTGAAGGTGTATGTAAAATACATGCAACAGGCAGGTTAAAAGACAAAAACTACTGCAAAATTGAAGTTTTATAGGATTCCGTAGTCAACCAGGAACCCTTAACAAGTTTCTTATAAGAAGTCCTAGTCTAGACAATAAGCACACTTACTAACCTTGAACAGTTCGGCGCATCCGGTGACTCACGATTTCTTTGAATATTTTCCTCAAATTCTTTTGATTCTCGCAATATTTAAAATAACCCCTCTTTTTGGCGCCGGCGTTGACTAGTTGACTCTAGTTAAATGAACAAATTGAACAAATGAAAGCTAAAAGTTAAAAGATGAATTCGCAACGCGCTACTATGTAGCAGCTCCCGATATTTGTACAACCTTGTGCGTATTTAAAACAACACAAACGCGCTTGTTTTTGTGTAAACAATCATCTGTTAAACAGAATTTATAAACTAAGTACTTAGGTACATCTGTACCGAACTGTGGTATCAAACCACTAAATATATTCTTAGAATAGCTGTATATCTACCAACGAACGATATGAAAGGTTAAGTGAGCCTGTTCCAGGAACATTATTTAATTCTAGGTTTTATTTTTATCTTTTGAGGTTAAGTTATATAGATAGAAAGATTAATTGCCTCTTTATTAAAACTCAACCTAATACAATTGCAATTCTAAGAAAAACAAACACGACTCAAATCTAAATGGCACGATGGGCGACATTGTGCTTAAAGCGATCTCTTCCAGGCAACCTTTGAAGAAGTACTTATAATGGACACTACCTAATAAAGTTTCGATAGATAACTAAGTTTTTACAACAATTTGCTATATTGTACAGGTATAATGAGTAACTTCGAGAGGAGTCACAGCGTGCAGGCAGTAGGAGGTTCGGTGGATGGGGCATTCGCAGTCGACGAGGAGGCGGTGCGTCGCGTGGTGACGCGGGAGGAGGTGCGGGGACTGCCGGTCGCCGTGGTGGCCGTCGCAGGCGCCACGCGCGGCGGCAAGTCCTTCCTGCTCGACTTCTTCCTGCGATACCTACACGCACCGGTACCTACACTATACACCTACACACATGCTCTCACATGCGCGGTCTTGTCTCTACAACATGCTCCTTTTGCAGGAGGAGGCACGCGAAAATGGAAGGTGGCTTGGTGCCGATGATGAGCCCCTACGGGGTTTCAGCTGGCGCGGCGGCAGCGAACGGGACACCAACGGCATCTTAATCTGGTCAGAACCAATCATCGTAACACAACAACACAACGGACGACCTAGAAAGGTTCGTAAATTAAACTCAAAAACTGTTAATTGAGAAATTGGAGTTAACAATTGACCATTTTGTTGGATTTTCAGATAGCAGTGATTCTAATGGACACCCAAGGTACCTTTGACAACACCAGCACCGTCCGAGACTGCACCACTATATTTGCAATGTCGACACTTCTCTCCTCAGTTCAAATCTACAATCTAGCATCAATCATAAAGGAAGATGATCTTCAACACTTGCAGGTTTTTTGATCGATATTTTTGAGCCAATATTTAATTACATTACCTGTTTTCCTGCTACAAGACAAAAATGTTCCGAATTATTTCAGTTGTTCACGCAATATGGTAAATTGGCGTGCGCAGCGTCTGAGAGCAAGCCTTTCCAGTCGTTGATCTTCCGCGTGAGGGATTGGATGTCTCCCTTCCAGTTGCCGTATGGTGTTGTGGGCGGGGAACAATATCTCAAAACAGTTCTTGAGGTGAGCAAGTTGAAACCAAGTAGGTACTTATCTATTATTGATCACTCCATGTTGAGAACAGAAGATTGTTTTTACTTCTACAACTGCAGCAGCATTGCCCTTCATGAGATCCCCAGTGTGCAGGTGTTAACGCAGAATATGCACTGAAGCAGGTGTCTCATTGACTGTGTTAGGTAGAGCCCTATAGTCGTAGTTTTCTTCTGTAGATGCATCCAATTTGGCTATTACGTTTTGTCTACAAAGGCTAGAGTACCTAAGTTTAGCGACTGCCACGTAGACCATTGCAGATAGTTATTTATGGTAACTCTTATTGGTTTACAAAGCTAGCGGGAACAGTGTATTTTTGGCATTTAAAAATACTTGAATGTTAGATAAGGGACAATCAGCAAGAAGAGTTGCGAGAGCTTCGCGAGGACATACGAGGCAGTTTTGAGTCCCTTTCGTGCGTACTGATGCCACACCCTGGATTCGCAGTCACAGATGAAAACTTCAGCGGTCGAATTTGTGGTACGTTATTACCTAACATTTTTAAACTCCACCATTATAAAGATCACCAACATTTCTTATATCTATCTAATGAAACTATGCCTGCCAGGTTTCCGAAAAATTGAACTCTTGCCTCCTTGCCTGTTTGCCAGGCCAATTTGTAGGTTTTGCATTGCATATGGTGCCTTTTTAAAAAGTTCGTAAATTTGTTTCCAGATTTAAGACCAGAGTTTGTCGACTCGTTAAGACAATTCATTCCGTCACTATTCAGTTCCAACAGAATAATTGCAAAGTCAATCAACGGCCAAGAACTGAAAACTGAAGATATTTTAACATATTTCCGAACCTACATGGCTGTGTTCAACAGCGGACAGTTACCGACTCCTGTCAGTATTTTAAAGGTGAGTTCATATAGTACATGTTGTAACAACGTCTTTTTCCTTATACCTCTAGTTTTTCCAATACAGTTTAGCGACCTTCTCAGTGCTCATGATTGTCGAATCCTGTGCGTGTAATGTTTAAAGTATTGCAGCACACGCTGTTAGCATCTCTGTGAGGTGGTCAGTGGCGCTACCCATAAATATGATAAACCCATCTGGGCAACCACATTACTTCGTCTAGTAACATTCGTCTTACGTAAAAAATACCCATTGGTAATCTTTTTTAGGTGTACTCATAAGTAAGACGTGATTATACAGTTCTTACCTAAAAGTATCAATGTCTTGATACAGGCGACGGGAGAAGCGAGCCTGGAAGTAGGCGTGGCCGGTGCACGGAACACATACACGGCAGGCATGCAGCGCGTCACTGGAGACCGCGCCGTGCCTCGTCCTGCTGTGCCTTTAGTTCACGCAAATGCCGTTGCCGCGGCCAGGGAACACTTCACGGCTCGCAAGGCGCTAGTACCGCCCGCAAGGGTTGAACAACGACTTCAAGAACTGTTGCAGGTGAGATTACAAATCAACGGTAAAATCTAACCAGTCAAGCCTCTGGATTGCACTCCGAAAGAGGGCAAGAAACATCTCTTAGTTGCTTAAAATCATCCACCACCAGGCTTGAGAATATATGTCAGCTGGAAGACTTGCAGACACACAGTAATCGCTCAATGGCCTGCTAACTCAAGTTGGTTACCGCAAAACAAACCAGGCCAAGTGAAGTTTTTTCGGTCTGAAAGTTGTGTAATTGTGGAAGTACTTTCTAAAAATGGCGCACCTTGTGGCGTTGCCCTTTTTGCCCTGTTAAGTGTTCTTAGCTTACCTCAACAGAGTTACAAATCTACCCACAGACAACACAGTGGCCGTTATGTGCCAAGGTTCTGTGAAAACCTTGGGCATAACCCAAACGCAACAGAACAGCTGTTCAATGAATGTAAACTTACCGGTATGATTCAGGAATTGGACGGCAATCTCCCTCACTACGTGGAGTTGAACGCGGCGAAGCTCCAGGCGGTACTATCCCGCGCTCTAGCGGCGTACGAAGAGCACCTGGAGCGAGTGCGCGGTGCGCGGGCGCTGTGCGTACATGCGCGGGATTTGAAGCTTGTACACGCAGCGGCTGTTGATGTCGCACTCGCTGAGGTCGATGCGGGCCGGTATCCGCCAGAGGGCGGCAGAGGGAGTGATCCAGAGAAGGACGACTTGAAACAGGTAGGTACAATATGAGACGATTTTCCACATGTCTAGTTAATTGATAGGTCAGCGTTTGACTATTTGCGTTTAGAATCTCACCACATGATATAATTAAATGACGATGTCATCTAAGATGTGACACGATCAGCTAGGTAAGGTACATGTAACTATATCTCGTATACAGAGTGGTCCAACTAGTGACGTCAATAAACTTTTTTTAGATTCCTCACACCTGGGGGTATCCGAAAATACCCCATGTATGTTCTGCGATTTTTTGTAGTTTAGGAGTTATGGCCTTTTTTCTCATTTTCTACTAAAATGCGACCACTGCATGAGACCTATTTGGTCATACTAACTGCAATAATTTAGATAATTGGCTGATTTCTTTTCAAATGTGGAGCTGGATAATAGGGTCATGTTACCTGTTACAAAAAAAGGCGTAACACAAAACAAACTGCTACAAATAAAAAAAGTATTTCAAAAAGGGAGCGTAGACAAAACGCTATAAACACTTTAAAGAGCAATTAACAGAAAAACTCGCCTATTATTTTTTTTCCAAACTAACTTCAAAAGCTTCCTTACTTCATTAGCTATCTACCCTATCATTTTTATTGGTCTATCATTAGAGGATCATATCAAAATTTTTATTTTAAAATTCTTTAGTCGAAAATTCTCTCACTCATCTTTCTTAAACCTGAATGGAAACTATATTTGTGTAATAGCTGTTGGTTCTCCCAAAATAAATAAATAAATAAAATTATTTGCTCCTCAGACTCTAATGTTGAAGCTGCCAGCACTAACGGAGGCGAATCGTGTTGCAAACGAGGCCGCAAGCAACACCGCCACAGCAGCATACGCGGCGAACATGCGGCGCGCGCTGCGGGCCGGCATGCTGGGGGCTGCCGCGCTGAGGGACGCACATGAGCGCGCCGAGCGCGCCGCCAAGGAAGAGTTCTCACGCGCTCGCTCGCAGGCACACACCTACAGGGATGATGAGTACTTGACCGACCTTGAACAGGTGAACTAATTTCTTATTCGTGTCGCTGGAATTGCGGTTAGATGCGACTGCTTCAGTATGCCAAAATGGAAATAGCATGATTATTTGATTACGTTTGATCAGGTCTAATACTGTACCCTAGTTGCCTACTACCCTACTAGATAGTTTGCTTGAGCTCAGCATCATAGTCATACCAAATCTGGCATAGAGCAAACATGACCTTGTGCCATCTTCCCAGTTTTCGCATGCAGCAACCAACCTCAGTCCTTAATCTTACTTCACACTGGCTAGCTAGAGTTCTGATTACGCATTGAAATGTATAGGGTGCGTGCCATTCTCCACAATAGATACATAGATAGATGAACGCTTTATTTGCACAACTTAAAGTATAATACAGTCATACATTAAGCATAGAAACACAAAAGCTTAAAAAT
>CAUEGO010000253.1:0-28314 GCA_958496205.1 Idaea biselata
TCTGATGTATTACCTTTAGTGCTAGGGCAAATTTGATGCGATTGGAGCGGGATAGCTAGGTGTAAAACACCTCCATCCATCGAGAAACAGAAAATTTGCATGAAAAATATTTTTATTAAGTTTTATTGGGTGGTGGAGCGTTAAGGAGCCTCATAGCCACTTTCTTATAGCACTGCCTAGGTACTATAGACTGTTACCTATAATTCTAGCCCAAATTTGATGCGATTAGAGCGGGATAGCTAGGTGTAAAACACCTCCATCCATCGAGAAACAGAAAATTTGCATGAAAAATATTTGTATTAAGTTTCATTGGGTGGTGGACCGTTAAGGAGCCTCATAGCCACATTTTAATGGCATTTTCAAGGTACTCTGATGTATTACCTTTAGTGCTAGGCCAAATTTGATGCGATTGGAGCGGGATAGCTAGGTGTAAAACACCTCCATCCATCGAGAAACAGAAAATTTGCATGAAAAATATTTTTATTAAGTTTCATTGGGTGGTGGAGCGTTAAGGAGCCTCATAGCCACTTTCTTATAGCACTGCCTAGGTACTATGGACTGTTACCTATAATCCTAGCCCAAATTTGATGCGATTGAAGCGGGATAGCTAGGTGTAAAATACCTCAATCCATCGAGATACAGAAAATTTACACGAAAAATATTTGATTGAGGTTTATGTGGTTGGTGGAGCGTTAGGAGCCTCATAGCCACTTTCTTATAGCACTGCCTAGGTACTATGAACTGTTACCTATAATTCTAGCCCAAATTTGATGCGATTGGAGCGGGATAGCTAGGTGTAAAACACCTCCATCCATCGAGAAACAGAAAATTTGCATGAAAAATATTTGTATTAAGTTTCATTGGGTGGTGGACCGTTAAGGAGCCTCATAGCCACATTCTAATGGCATTTTCAAGGTACTCTGATGTATTACCTTTAGTGCTAGGCCAAATTTGATGCGATTGGAGCGGGATAGCTAGGTGTAAAACACCTCCATCCATCGAGAAACAGAAAATTTGCATGAAAAATATTTTTATTAAGTTTCATTGGGTGGTGGACCGTTAAGGAGCCTCATAGCCACATTCTAATGGCATTTTCAAGGTACTCTGATGTATTACCTTTAGTGCTAGGGCAAATTTGATGCGATTGGAGCGGGATAGCTAGGTGTAAAACACCTCCATCCATCGAGAAACAGAAAATTTGCATGAAAAATATTTTTATTAAGTTTCATTGGGTGGTGGAGCGTTAAGGAGCCTCATAGCCACTTTCTTATAGCACTGCCTAGGTACTATGGACTGTTACCTATAATCCTAGCCCAAATTTGATGCGATTGAAGCGGGATAGCTAGGTGTAAAACACCTCCATCCATCGAGATACAGAAAATTTACATAAAAAATATTTGATTGAGGTTTATGTGGTTGGTGGAGCGTTAGGAGCCTCATAGCCACTTTCTTATAGCTTTGCCTAGGTACTATGGACTGTTACCTATAATTCTAGCCCAAATTTGATGCGATTAGAGCGGGATAGCTAGGTGTAAAACACCTCCATCCATCGAGAAACAGAAAATTTGCATGAAAAATATTTGTATTAAGTTTCATTGGGTGGTGGACCGTTAAGGAGCCTCATAGCCACATTCTAATGGCATTTTCAAGGTACTCTGATGTATTACCTTTAGTGCTAGGGCAAATTTGATGCGATTGGAGCGGGATAGCTAGGTGTAAAACACCTCCATCCATCGAGAAACAGAAAATTTGCATGAAAAATATTTTTATTAAGTTTTATTGGGTGGTGGAGCGTTAAGGAGCCTCATAGCCACTTTCTTATAGCACTGCCTAGGTACTATAGACTGTTACCTATAATTCTAGCCCAAATTTGATGCGATTAGAGCGGGATAGCTAGGTGTAAAACACCTCCATCCATCGAGAAACAGAAAATTTGCATGAAAAATATTTGTATTAAGTTTCATTGGGTGGTGGACCGTTAAGGAGCCTCATAGCCACATTTTAATGGCATTTTCAAGGTACTCTGATGTATTACCTTTAGTGCTAGGCCAAATTTGATGCGATTGGAGCGGGATAGCTAGGTGTAAAACACCTCCATCCATCGAGAAACAGAAAATTTGCATGAAAAATATTTTTATTAAGTTTCATTGGGTGGTGGAGCGTTAAGGAGCCTCATAGCCACTTTCTTATAGCACTGCCTAGGTACTATGGACTGTTACCTATAATCCTAGCCCAAATTTGATGCGATTGAAGCGGGATAGCTAGGTGTAAAATACCTCAATCCATCGAGATACAGAAAATTTACACGAAAAATATTTGATTGAGGTTTATGTGGTTGGTGGAGCGTTAGGAGCCTCATAGCCACTTTCTTATAGCACTGCCTAGGTACTATGAACTGTTACCTATAATTCTAGCCCAAATTTGATGCGATTAGAGCGGGATAGCTAGGTGTAAAACACCTCCATCCATCGAGAAACAGAAAATTTGCATGAAAAATATTTGTATTAAGTTTCATTGGGTGGTGGACCGTTAAGGAGCCTCATAGCCACATTCTAATGGCATTTTCAAGGTACTCTGATGTATTACCTTTAGTGCTAGGCCAAATTTGATGCGATTGGAGCGGGATAGCTAGGTGTAAAACACCTCCATCCATCGAGAAACAGAAAATTTGCATGAAAAATATTTTTATTAAGTTTCATTGGGTGGTGGAGCGTTAAGGAGCCTCATAGCCACTTTCTTATAGCACTGCCTAGGTACTATGAACTGTTACCTATAATCCTAGCCCAAATTTGATGCGATTGAAGCGGGATAGCTAGGTGTAAAATACCTCAATCCATCGAGATACAGAAAATTTACACGAAAAATATTTGATTGAGGTTTATGTGGTTGGTGGAGCGTTAGGAGCCTCATAGCCACTTTCTTATAGCACTGCCTAGGTACTATGGACTGTTACCTATTATTATAGCCCAAATTTGATGCGATTAGAGCGGGATAGCTAGGTGTAAAACACCTCCATCCATCGAGAAACAGAAAATTTGCATGAAAAATATTTGTATTAAGTTTCATTTGGTGGTGGACCGTTAAGGAGCCTCATAGCCACTTTCTTATAGCACTGCCTAGGTACTATGGACTGTTACCTATTATTATAGCCCAAATTTGATGCGATTAGAGCGGGATAGCTAGGTGTAAAACACCTCCATCCATCGAGAAACAGAAAATTTGCATGAAAAATATTTTTATTAAGTTTTATTGGGTGGTGGAGCGTTAAGGAGCCTCATAGCCACTTTCTTATAGCACTGCCTAGGTACTATGGACTGTTACCTATAATTCTAGCCCAAATTTGATGCGATTAGAGCGGGATAGCTAGGTGTAAAACACCTCCATCCATCGAGAAACAGAAAATTTGCATGAAAAATATTTGTATTAAGTTTCATTGGGTGGTGGACCGTGAAGGAGCCTCATAGCCAAATTCTAATGGCATTTTCAAGGTACTCTGATGTATTACCTTTAGTGCTAGGCCAAATTTGATGCGATTGGAGCGGGAAAGCTAGGTGTAAAACACCTCCATCCATCGAGAAACAGAAAATTTGCATGAAAAATATTTTTATTAAGTTTCAGTGGGTGGTGGAGCGTTAAGGAGCCTCATAGCCACTTTCTTATAGCACTGCCTAGGTACTATGAACTGTAGACTATAATCCTAGCCCAAATTTGATGCGATTGGAGCGGGATAGCTAGGTGTAAAACACCTCCATCCATCGAGAAACAGAAAATTTGCATGAAAAATATTTGTATTAAGTTTCATTGGGTGGTGGACCGTTAAGGAGCCTCATAGCCACATTCTAATGGCATTTTCAAGGTACTCTGATGTATTACCTTTAGTGCTAGGCCAAATTTGATGCGATTGGAGCGGGATAGCTAGGTGTAAAACACCTCCATCCATCGAGAAACAGAAAATTTGCATGAAAAATATTTTTATTAAGTTTCATTGGGTGGTGGACCGTTAAGGAGCCTCATAGCCACTTTCTTATAGCACTGCCTAGGTACTTTGGACTGTTACCTATAATCCTAGCCCAAATTTGATGCGATTGAAGCGGGATAGCTAGGTGTAAAATACCTCAATCCATCGAGATACAGAAAATTTACACGAAAAATATTTGATTGAGGTTTATGTGGTTGGTGGAGCGTTAGGAGCCTCATAGCCACTTTCTTATAGCACTGCCTAGGTACTATGGACTGTTACCTATAATTTTAGCCCAAATTTGATGCGATTAAAGCGGGATAGCTAGGTGTAAAACACCTCCATCCATCGAGAAACAGAAAATTTGCATGAAAAATATTTGTATTAAGTTTCATTGGGTGGTGGACCGTTAAGGAGCCTCATAGCCACATTCTAATGGCATTTTCAAGGTACTCTGATGTATTACCTTTAGTGCTAGGCCAAATTTGATGCGATTGGAGCGGGATAGCTAGATGTAAAACACCTCCATCCATCGAGAAACAGAAAATTTGCATGAAAAATATTTTTATTAAGTTTCAGTGGGTGGTGGAGCGTTAAGGAGCCTCATAGCCACTTTCTTATAGCACTGCCTAGGTACTATGGACTGTAGACTATAATCCTTGCCCAAATTTGATGCGATTGGAGCGGGATAGCTAGGTGTAAAACACCTCCATCCATCGAGAAACAGAAAATTTGCATGAAAAATATTTTTATTAAGTTTCAGTGGTTGGTGGAGCGTTAGGAGCCTCATAGCCACTTTTTTCTAGCACTGCCTAGGTACTATGGACTGTTACCTATAATTCTAGCCCAAATTTGATGCGATTAGAGCGGGATAGCTAGGTGTAAAACACCTCCATCCATCGAGAAACAGAAAATTTGCATGAAAAATATTTGTATTAAGTTTCATTGGGTGGTGGACCGTTAAGGAGCCTCATAGCCACATTCTAATGGCATTTTCAAGGTACTCTGATGTATTACCTTTAGTGTTAGGCCAAATTTGATGCGATTGGAGCGGGATAGCTAGGTGTAAAACACCTTAACCCATCGAGATACAAGAAATTTGTATAAAAAAATATTTGTATTAAGTTTCAGTGGGTGGTGGAGCATTATGGAGCCTCATAGCCACTTTCTAATGGCACTGCCTAGGTACTATGGACTGTAAACTATAATCCTAGCCCAAATTTGATGCGATTGGAGCGGGATAGCTAGGTGTAAAACACCTCAATCCGTCGAAATGCAGAAAATTTGCATGAAAAATATTTTTATTAAGTTTCATTGGGTGGTGGAGCGTTAAGAAGCCTCATAGCCACTTTCTTATAGCACTGCCTAGGTACTATGGACTGTTACCTATAATCCTAGCCCAAATTTGATGCGATTGAAGCGGGATAGCTAGGTGTAAAATACCTCAATCCATCGAGATACAGAAAATTTACACGAAAAATATTTGATTGAGGTTTATGTGGTTGGTGGAGCGTTAGGAGCCTCATAGCCACTTTCTTATAGCACTGCTTAGGTACTATGGACGGTTACCTATAATTCTAGCCCAAATTTGATGCGATTAGAGCGGGATAGCTAGGTGTAAAACACCTCCATCCATCGAGAAACAGAAAATTTGCATGAAAAATATTTGTATTAAGTTTCATTGGGTGGTGGACCGTTAAGGAGCCTCATAGCCACATTCTAATGGCATTTTCAAGGTACTCTGATGTATTACCTTTAGTGCTAGGCCAAATTTGATGCGATTGGAGCGGGATAGCTAGGTGTAAAACACCTCCATCCATCGAGAAACAGAAAATTTGCATTAAAAATATTTTTATTAAGTTTCATTGGGTGGTGGAGCGTTAAGGAGCCTCATAGCCACTTTCTTATAGCACTGCCTAGGTACTATGGACTGTTACCTATAATCTTAGCCCAAATTTGATGCGATTGAAGCGGGATAGCTAGGAATGTTTGTGTGGCAGTTATTATAAGTTTTATAATTTTATTGGCATCTTTTGTCTATATATAACCTATTGTGATATTTATATACTATTTTTTATGTATATACAAGCTGTTATTTCGTTTGGCTGCTAACTTCACAAAAATGACCATCTTAATTTGGTCGGGTTATAGGCTGCTAACTTTGGCTGCCAAGTTCACACCGGTGCGTTTGACCAGTATTTCACCTGATTTAGGTGATGACAGATGCAACACGCTCGCCTAGACGAAAGAAGTCGGCATTGGAGCAAGATCCGGCCCGTCTTCTTAATGTGGCTGCACCGTAATAACAAACCTTTTGGTCAATAAACTTTTTAAATTCACACGATTTGTGCAACGGTTCACAAACGACGATATAAAAAAAGACGTTGCCCGCACCTGCTCCAGTCCCCTCGTGACCAAGACCATTGTACCATGGTTGAAACGTCGAGGTAAATAAATAATAATTGATAATCGAGAAAATAAATAATAATACGCGATTAACGGCCGAATACAGAAACGCAAATCAAAATTTGAGTTCTACTTAAACAACTAAGCACCTCTCAAATTCAAAATTTCCCATACTATTTTTAAATTTAGAAGCTGCTCAATTATTTAAGTACGCCTCAAATTTTAAGTGGCGTTTCTGTATTCGGCTGTAACACCCAGGAAAATGTAACTAAACCTTTTGGTTACCTTTTACGACGGGCAAGGGCAAATTACTATTGTAGAATTACAGAAAAATCTATAGATCAGCTGGATAACGAGGAAGGTATTATTATAAGTATTCCACATCCTCTCTAAAGGTAACGCAATTGAATGGTAATGAATTGTTGCCATGGAAACCCGATCGTTTTCAACTTCTGTGAAACTCTATTTATTGTTTTGGGATGTCTCAGGTGTTATAAGTATAAGAAAGAACTTATAATTATTAAGCTATTCAAGAATAGTAAGCAAATACTTAATATCTTCTTCTTTTCTTCTTCAGCAGCGCGTATTTGCTCACTGCAGGGCATATGCCTCTTCAAGGTCCTTTCACATATATATAGGTCTCTCACTGGTTTTCCAATGCCAGTAGCCCCAACATTTCTTTTATGTCACCGGACTAATCTGGCTGGTGATCTGCCAGCCAGATGGTCCGATGATATAAAATAATATCTTATTCAGAACAAATGAGCCAGTAAGCGGAAGGTATGGGAAATAATAACAGATCACAAATTGTTATTGTTGTAGTAATACAACTTTCACGAAATTCATTTATCAAACTAGTTTACCTACCACAGCATATTATACATCCTAAAGTTTATCCGTGATTAAAAAAATACCGTTACCGTGACGTCATAAAATCATAAACTGTCTGCGAATTCTACAGTAAAATACCTTCTATTGCTTTGCTCGAAGCATTGGTACAATTACCTGTCTTTCCTGTAATCACTTGGTAGGAGACTTGGCCTGCGGTTTAACAGCCACCTGTCAAAATTGGATCGCTAAACGGATTCGCCCTTGTTCGGACCGCTGAAGCTACTGAGCGAGACAGGGCGGTATCTCCTAGGTATGCGTGCTAAATCTTAGATCAGTGATTTACCGTCTGGTGAGATAAGACGATTATTATTCTCAGTGCTCAAAAACAAAGAAAAGTAAATGAGTAGGTAGTAGTAGGTACCTACCTACATACATAATTTTAGTTTTACTGGCACTGCAGTAAATTGGTATTAGTGATCGACCGTAGAAATATAAGCTGCTCAAATTACCTTCGTCTGCCGCTAAGCAGTTCATTGACTGGCGCAATGCAGTTTTACAGGTTTTACTCAATTCAAAACGCAAATAAACTTTTTAAACTAACACGATTGGAACTCATAATTTTAAAAAACGGTCGGTCGGTTCGGTCTTGGTCCCCTCGCGACCAAGACCGTTGCAACATGGTCGAAACGTCGAGGTAAGAGAATGAAAAAGTAAAAATCACGCGATTAAGACCCGGGAAAATATAAAACTATGAGTTTCAAAACGCAAAGACATATAAAGCAGTAGATACCGCTTCATATTGACGAAACTTCCGCACATAACTATATAGCTGGTCTGTTCATGAATCGAGTTTAAAATGATGACATTGTATTAGTTGAGACAATGTTGGTTAACCCTTTGTCGCTTATAATAATAAAAGTGGGTTTTACGCTTCTCTCAGTTAATTGATAAAATACCCAGCCTTTGATAATCCTAATAGACCCTATTATCCCACTTATAATTATAAACGCAAAAGTTTGCAAGTAGGTATGTATGTTGGTATGTAAATCTGTTAATGTGATGTGATTGTGATGATAAATTTGGGATGTACCATATTATGTAATTTTGGAATTGCCTGGCAGAGATCGCTTATAGACGATAAGGCTCGTTGTGCCACTTGAGTTTAAAGTTTTTCTTTGTATACATTTAATTTATGTTTTTACTTTTAAGTATCTAGAAAAATCTAAGTATTTTGGATTAACATACCTATAGGCTACTTTTTATCTCAATATTCTCACGAGATCCGGACTTACGCGGGTGAAACCGCGGGAGACTGCTAAGATAATTATATTTTTAGCTTGACCTTCCAAAAGATAGTTCATGTTTCAGTAAGGGGATGGTTTAAAAACTATAAGAACCTAAAACAGGTTAAAGGTTAAATAAAGGTTTCGCTAGACATTTTCCGTACGTTGCCGGAATATTTGGGGGACTGTACCTCTGTGATTTTAAGACAAGGGTTAATAATATAAAATACTCGGGATTTTTTTTAAATATTTTTTTACACATAATAAGCTTGCATTGGACCTCACCTCACTTTTTTTGCTGAAGGCCGTCAATCGTTTGCGACTTATCAAACGATTGACGATGAAATCAAAATATTATTGTTAAATACTGTTGTTGTTGTAAAATAATTAGGTATTATAAAATCATACGTACTACTACGGAACCTACTACGCCTTTATTTAGAAACAAATGACGTTATTTTTAGGTACGTATCCGCTTTCAGCATCCATTTATTAACAATCAAAAACAAATTAAAGAATGACCGCAAAAAACACGTCAATTTTCTGTGAAACGGCATCAGATAAAGATGAAAACAGAAACCTTTGACGTCTATCGTCTGATCTGTTTGAACTGCGGTTGAACCTGCGCACGCGTCACTCGAACATTCGTTATATTAACTAGTTGAACAAGTTTCCATGCTCAAACGCAATCCAGCACTCGTATCGAACGGACGTTTTATTGTGAAATTATATAAAAACTACAGTGTCAGTGAAAATGTATACTAACCCATTTGAAAGGAAGCATTCAGCGTTGAGGCAGGCCCTGGATAAAATTATCAAAATAGAGGCTCGCTTCAGCTTCAGGAAGAAGTCTGGGATGTCAACGTCGAGTGGAAGCACTTCCTCCGTCTCCTCCACGTCTTCGAGTGGAAGTAGATCCAAGTACAGCGAGAAGAGATGAAGAAATGCCAAAATGTTTTGGTACCAGTGAAATTTAGACAAGCCCTGCTTTAAAACAGGTTGGTTTTTTTTAATATTATCAAAGAATTTAGATTAATGAAAAGCTTTTTTACTAAAATTAAAATTTACAATCATAATTAAACTCAATGCTTTTCATCTGTAAATATAGGTATTTTTAGTAGACTGAAAACGGGCTTTAAATATAAAGGAACCTACTATTAATTTTTTACGAAGTTAATTTTAATATAACTTAATGAAATGTTATTCTGGACATAACCCTTTAACTTTCCCAATCATAATTAATATTTTATTATTCTCTACTTATTCAAACTAAACTAGACTTATTCAAAAGTAGGTAACACTGTATAGTTATAACTTGATAACTATGTAATAGATAATTTTATCAGAAAACCTTGTCCTTTAAAAATGAGGTTATTGAAAGAATAATTTACTTAAATAATTATCTTGTTTGACAGAATGTCAAATATTATATCAGTTTTTTATAGTTTGGTTACCTTGCAGCTTTGGCATTTAAGAATTGGGATAATCCAGTAGGTATTTACTTAAATAACAAAACCCTTGAGCCACAGTTTGCCTAGTAGCTGTGCGCCTCGACGCTTTGAATAGCTACTTAAATTTGGATAGCTACTGATAAAGAACTAATAAAAATAACTTCAATTAGTAATAGACGTAATACAAGGTAACTGCTGCATTTTGATAAAAATACAGAAAATTTGCTAATATGTTTTTTGTTGTTCTTTTTAGGGTTCCGTACCTTAAGGTAAAAACGGGACCCTATTACTGAGACTTCGCTGTCTGTCTGTCTGTCCGTCCGTCCGTCCGTCCGTCCGTCCGTCTGTCACCAGGCTGTATCTCATGAACCGTAATAGCTAGAAGGTTAAGGCATTTGCAAGGCATTTGACCGAATTGACCATTCTGTCTTGTTGCGTAAGCTTCTCTCTGCCGGAATCCATGGTAATCTTTACAGGTGGTTTTGTTCCTATATTGAAAACCGTTCGCAGAAGGTTGTTGTTAATGGTTTTTCGTCTTCGTGGAGCAATGTCCCATCAGGGGTGCCTCAAGGGTCTTTGTTAGGTCCATTGCTGTTTAATATTTTTGTCAACGATATAGGTTCTTGCTTTCTACATTCCAAGTTCGTTCTGTATGCTGATGATATGAAAATTTACAAAAAGATCTTGAGCATTAGTGATTGTAAACTTCTGCAGGAAGACTTATTAAGGTTTGAGGATTATTGTCTAAGTAATAAGTTGGATCTAAATGTGGACAAGTGTTACTCAATCTCTTTTACTCGGAAACCTAATGCAACGTATCATGCTTACCTATTAAAAGGTAGCCAATTACGTAGGGTGCATGAAATTCGAGATCTGGGTGTGACTCATGACTCTAAACTAACATATGATGTCCATATTGACAAAATTGTCAAAAAAGCCAATAGATCACTAGGATTTTTAAAAAGGATTTGTTCTCAATTTTCCAATATTAAGCCTATTAAGGTCCTGTATTGCTCTTATGTCCGAAGTGTCCTCGAATACTGTTCCCAAGTATGGAACCCACATTTTAATATTAATATAGATCGTATTGAAAACGTGCAAAAACGTTTTTTGAGATATTTGCAATTTAAGTGTAAACAATATGATGATGACTACGAAGCTAGATGTAGAAGACAGCATATTTTACCTCTTCAGTTGAGGCGTGAAATAGCTGATATTATATTTTATGTTAAAATAGCTCAGTCTAGGGTAGATTCTCCAGAGCTTCTATCCAGGATTGTGCTTAAACCCCCTAATTTACCTGTCAGAGAATTGTCTAATTTGAAAAATGTTGTGTTGTGTGTGCCAGTGACTGCGTCTAAATACAGAAGCAAGTCATTTTTCGTGAGATCTGCTATGTTTGTGAATGGGCTGGCCACCGATCCAGATCTGGACTTATTTAGTTCCTCACCTAATTGTTTCCGAAATGCATTGGCTAGAAAGTGGTTTAAGGCTGCTTCTTAAATCTGTTTGTGTTTTTCCTCACTGTTTTTTTTTTTATATATTTTCCTTTTTATTATAGTCGATAAGAGTCAATTTTGGTGATTGTGACTAACAAGTGTTTTAGTTTTTTATATGCGAAAGCTTTTAAATGGTGTTTAGTTATAATTATTTGTTACGTTATAATGCTATATTTCACTGTCTGCTTTCCGAATAAAATAAAATAAAATAAATAAAATAAGGTTGAAATTTTCACAGAAGATGTATTTCGGTTGCCGCTACAACAACAAATACTAAAAACAAAATAAAACAATTATTTAAAAGGGGCTCCCATACAACAAACGTGTTTCAAAAATAACAAGGAGTTTAGTTCAATGTGAGGTCGCTTCTGATTGGTCAGGACAAATCGAGTTGGTCATGGAATTCAAAATGGCTGCCCTATCTGTCAAATATACCAGTCTGCCTTACTTACCAAAGAGTTTCTTATAAGTTTCAGATTTTCTTTGTGCCAAGGTTTTTTTTTTTATTGAGTGATTCGGTCGTTTGATGGGAGTAGAATCGAAGATAAATTTTTCATATTTTCCTATAAAATTTAAAAATTGGTTGTTGTAAACCATTTTAGGGTTCCGTATCCAATTGTGATAGTGGTACGGAACCCTTTGTGCGCGAGTGTCGCACTTGCCCCGTTTTTTTTTTAATATCTATTTATATCATATCTAGCCAGTTTCATAGTTATAATATTTGATATCAGTTAAATAGACAAGTACCTACCTAATTACTTCGGTAGGGTTTTTTTAATAGGTCAACATGATATCAACTACATCCGGCGTCTATTATTTATTTCATGTTTTACAACAATATTATCAGTTTAATGAAACAACGTCCTGTTACTATATGAAAAAATAAATGAGATAAATTATGAAAATTACTAAGTGCCTAGACTAGACTATTAGACTACTAGTTATTTGGTATGATGCGCTGTAAAGAAACGCACTCCCTGGATGTAGGTAGTGTACCTCCTGTTATAGGTATATAAAATAGAGATTTACGATCAAATCCAACAAATCTACAAGGTCCAAAACTATGAATAGTTAAAATTATCTAAACATTGTAAGTTTTAAGCAAAGCTAATACCTAAGTAAATTGGTTTAAGTTTTCCCATTTATCACATCGGAATCGGTTCAGTTATATCCTACATCCTTAAACTTACAAACTAACTTCATCTTTATTAAGTTAACAGTTAACTCAATAAACTATATTACCTCAAAGTAGAGCAAAACATTTCAACTCCATTTCGAAATATTTAAAGTTCTGAAGGGTTAAATTAATTCTAAGAGTTTGATTTTCTTTCATACAGTTTATTAAAGTTTGTTTTCTAACATTTAGGTTCTATTTTTCTAATAGGTGGGTTCGTCGAACCTTAGTGTTTACTTCATCAGAACTATGTCTTAGAGTTATTAGTCGTCCAACTGTAGGAGTTGTTTTTGGAGGAGTTTGTAGGAGGAGTTTTTGTTATAAAAACAGTTTTCAGAGTTCACCATAATTATCAAGTCAAACTTCCCTATGTTTATTCTCAATTAGAATTGTTTTGTTTTGTCCGATTTTACTTTGTTTTATTATCATTTTGCTAAGTGTATATCTAGTATCTACACTTACACCCGTATTTATAGACGAATCTAAATGATAACTTTGGCTAAGCAATGCTCTGTCTCGCTCTTATTAGTGATTTTTAACGTCAACTAGAATGTGACAGACACATTACTTAGACTAGTAATTACTTAGGATTGACTATAAATGCGACGAATGTAACACAGCGTAAAGAATACAAGAGATATTTGATAGGTACTATAATAACCAATAACTAAAGCATGTTTTTGTTTTGTTACAGATTGAGCGGGTGCTTTTCCAATCCAATCCAACGCGGTTTTCGTTCTCGAGGCCCGAGGGATTTCTACACGTAAAATATAACAATCGAAACAATCGATTTGTATACATGTTATTCATGATGTATAGTTATCAATAAATAATTTTATAATCCTAATGTCTAGTTTCAGTTTTATATGCCTGAATATCTCCTGAAATGAAATAAATGTATTTTTATTTTATGTAAGATTTAAAATTAAAGACGTTTTTCGGATTTAATCGCGTGGTGTTTATTACTTTTAGCATTGTTTCAACGCTCAACGTTTCGAGATCTTTCCAGGTCATATCTTCAGGATTGACTGAACCTGAAACAATGCTAAAAGTAATAAACACCAACAAAACTTTTCCGTCAGGAGTTATGAAATCCATCTTCCTATAAAGAACCAAACAAAAATGTTGGAATGAAAACAATTTATTGAAGTTAAACCAATCAGGATGCCAGGATAAGCTTTCAATTCTGAGTCTAATCTCTACCAATTTTATTTGTGTATCAATCAATCGAAGGATTACGCCATTGAGCTTCGCTTTGTTTGGGATATGGACTGGACATTGGATATATAGATTATAGGTAGATAGGTTACTTAGGTAAATCAGTAGCCCAAATTAAATCAGTAGCAACGTAGAGATCTTTTTCAATAACAATTTTACTCGCAAAATAAGAAGTGGACACCAAGCCGGCGATTATACCTGTCTGCACTATAAAATCACCGGATTGGATAGAACTATTGAGAAATTTAGGGATAAAAACAACATGGACGTGATAGTAGTGGATCGGTTACAGGGGAAACTATGGCGATTATGGCGCCTACCGTAACAATGTACAACACGTAAAAATTGCAGACGGAGACTCGCCAACTCTGTGTGAGTTGGCGAGTCTCCGTCTGCAATTTGCTACCCTAATCAGCTGAGGAAATTACAAAAAAATAGATTTTATTTTATAATAGACATACCTACGTAATAATTATGTTAAATAAACTCATTTGAATAATTGATTTTTGACTTTGAAACGTTATATACCTACTCAAAAAAACAGCCTTTTCAAAGTAGTTTCCTACTTGAGATTCATGGTGCTAAAACATCAAACAACATCTAATGAAATCTTTTACAACAAACCGACATGCGTCTAACCTTTTGCATAATACATAAATAGTACAAGATTAGTGGGATTTACATGGAAGTTTCATGTTTTCAGACATGAAACTAGGATACATGTCAGAAAACATGAATATAAAATAGTAGAGGAGCCCGTGAAGATCGACCTTCACCCATCTGATAACCAGATGAGACATAATTTTTATCAAATATTATACATTAACGAACATGCCTATGATAGCTTGCCTATCGAAAAGTGTTCATGGCTATTTTTAATTAAATTAATTTTAATCATTTTTTTTTCATCACTTTTGATAACCGAATGAATTGTTTCTCAACTGATAGTTTTTAACATACAGAATATGCCTAGATAGGCTTGCCTACTAATTTCTGTTCATGGCTACCTGGCAAGCAGGTGTGAACATGTAAGTCAATACCTATAGGTAACTACGCCGATATGATAACCAATTCAAATTTATATCATAAGAAAGATAATTTAATTACAAAAGCAATCGTATAAGCTTGCCTGCAAAAAACCGTTCATGGAATACCATTGCCAAGCTATAAAGTTTTAGAATTGGAGTCATTTAATAGGTGCGAGAGAGAAAGTTTATAGCTTGGCAATGGTATTCCATGAACGGTTTTTTGCAGGCAAGCTTATACGATTGCTTTTGTAATTAAATTATCTTTCTTATGATATAAATTTGAATGGGTTATCAGATCGGTGTAGTTACCTATATTGACTTACCCGTTCACACCTGCTTGCCAGGTAGCCATGAACAGAAATTAGTAGGCAAGCCTATCTAGGCATATTCTGTATGTTAAAAACTATCAGTTGAGGTACAATTCATTCGGTTATCAAAAGAGTGAAGGTGATGAAAAAAAATTGATTAAAATTAATTTAATTAAAAATAGCCGTGAACACTTTTCGATAGGCAAGCTATCATAGGCATGTTCGTTAATGTATAATATTTGATAAAAAATATGTCTCATCTGGTTATCAGATGGGTGAAGGTCGATCTTCACGGGCTCTTAGACTAAAACCACAATGCACTATTTATAAACTTGTCCATACACTGTAGTTAAAAATGAAATGGTTTGTCGTTCCTAAACACGAACATAACATAACTCAATAAAAAATATCAGCATCATGGAAAAATATCTCCACCTACAGTGATATTTTGAACATGAACAATTAAATAGATACTATTTTTAATGTTTGTGAACTTAGCACAGCATTGTTCAGCACATCAAAAAATAATGTGAGTTCTATTAGCATGCAGTCGAGTTCTATAGTTCCTGATACTTTTTATAAATAGTTCTGGCTCTATTGGCTTAAAAATTTTTTTTTAAATGATGTGCTAACTTCTCGGTATTTTTCAGCACATCACAAAATTATTTGATTTTTATTTGAATAGAGCTTAGTTCTACAGTTCCTGATACTTTTTAGAAATAGTTCTGGGGTTTTTCGTCAAAAAAATCAAATATAAAAATTCGACAGTCATTTTGTCCAGCAAATCTGAATAGTCGATAAATACTATTGTCGTCGTTCCATGTGCTGGCAGAGGCTTGAACTCACGCTGTTTTACTAAATTCGGGATAGCACTTCGACTTACAAATCGATTCCAGTCCGGAACTCACATTTTAACGCCAGCACAGCATACCAAATCATCAAAGTAGAGAAAAAAAAAGTCATTCTGCCAAATTCGAGTATTGACAAAATGCCATTGTTTTCGTTCCAAAATTGCAGAGGGGCTAGAACTCATGCGATTTAAACAGATCTTGGACTTTACTTCGACTTACATATCGATTCCAGTCCGGAACTCACATTTTACAGCCAGCACAGCATACCAAATCATCAAAGTAGACGAAAAAAAAGGGATTCTGCCAAATTCGAGTATTGAAAAAATGCCATTGTTTTCGTTCCAAAATTGCAGAGGGGCTAGAACTCATGCGATTTAAACGAATCTTGGACTTTACTTCGACTTACATATCGATTCCAGTCCGGAACTCACATTTTACTGCCAGCACAGCATACCAAATCATCAAAGTAGACGAAAAAAAAAGGGATTCTGCCAAATTCGAGTATTGAAAAAATGCTATTGTTTTCGTTCCAAAATTGCGGAGGGGCTAGAACTCATGCGATTTAAGCAGATCTTGGACTTTACTTCGACTTACATATCGATTCCAGTCCGGAACTCACATTTTACTGCCAGCACAGCATACCAAATCATCAAAGTAGACGAAAAAAAAAGGGATTCTGCCAAATTCAAATATTGAAAAAATGCTATTGTTTTCGTTCCAAAATTGCAGAGGGGCTAGAACTCATGCGATTTAAGCAGATCTTGGACTTTACTTCGACTTACATATCGATTCCAGTCCGGAACTCACATTTTACTGCCAGCACAGCATACCAAATCATCAAAGTAGACGAAAAAAAAAGGGATTCTGCCAAATTCGAGTATTAGAAAAATACCATTGTTTTCGTTCCAAAATTGCAGAGGGGCTAGAACTCATGCGATTTAAGCAGATCTTGGACTTGATTTCGACTTACAAATCGATTCCAGTCCGGAACTCACATTTTACTGCCAGCACAGCATACCAAATCATCAAAGTAGACGAAAAAAAAGGGATTCCACCAAATTCGAGTATTGAAAAAATGCCATTGTTTTCGTTCCAAAATTGCAGAGGGGCTAGAACTCATGCGATTTAAGCAGATCTTGGACTTTACTTCGACTTACATATCGATTCCAGTCCGGAACTCACATTTTACTGCCAGCACAGCATACCAAATCATCAAAGTAGACGAAAAAAAAAGGGATTCTGCCAAATTCGAGTATTAGAAAAATACCATTGTTTTCGTTCCAAAATTGCAGAGGGGCTAGAACTCATGCGATTTAAGCAGATCTTTGACTTGATTTCGACTTACAAATCGATTCCAGTCCGGAACTCACATTTTACTGCCAGCACAGCATACCAAATCATCAAAGTAGACGAAAAAAAAGGGATTCCACCAAATTCGAGTATTGAAAAAATGCCATTGTTTTCGTTCCAAAATTGCAGAGGGGCTAGAACTCATGCGATTTAAGCAGATCTTGGACTTTACTTCGACTTACAAATCGATTCCAGTCCGGAACTCACATTTTACTGCCAGCACAGCATACCAAATCATCAAAGTAGACGAAAAAAAAAGGGATTCTGCCAAATTCGAGTATTAGAAAAATACCATTGTTTTCGTTCCAAAATTGCAGAGGGGCTAGAACTCATGCGATTTAAGCAGATCTTGGACTTGATTTCGACTTACAAATCGATTCCAGTCCGGAACTCACATTTTACTGCCAGCACAGCATACCAAATCATCAAAGTAGACGAAAAAAAAGGGATTCCACCAAATTCGAGTATTGAAAAAATGCCATTGTTTTCGTTCCAAAATTGCAGAGGGGCTAGAACTCATGCGATTTAAGCAGATCTTGGACTTTACTTCGACTTACAAATCGATTCCAGTCCGGAACTCACATTTTACTGCCAGCACAGCATACCAAATCATCAAAGTAGACGAAAAAAAAGGGATTCTGCCAAATTCGAGTATTGAAAAAATGCTATTGTTTTCGTTCCAAAATTGCGGAGGGGCTAGAACTCATGCGATTTAAGCAGATCTTGGACTTTACTTCGACTTACATATCGATTCCAGTCCGGAACTCACATTTTACTGCCAGCACAGCATACCAAATCATCAAAGTAGACGAAAAAAAGGGATTCCGCCAAATTCGAGTATTAGAAAAATACCATTGTTTTCGTTCCAAATTTGCAGAGGGGCTAGAACTCATGCGATTTAAGCAGATCTTGGACTTTACTTCGACTTACAAATCGATTCCAGTCCGGAACTCACATTTTACTGCCAGCACAGCATACCAAATCATCAGAGTAGACGACAAAAAAAAGGGATTCTGCCAAATTCAAATATTGAAAAAATGCTATTGTTTTCGTTCCAAAATTGCAGAGGGGCTAGAACTCATGCGATTTAAGCAGATCTTGGACTTTACTTCGACTTACAAATCGATTCCAGTCCGGAACTCACATTTTACTGCCAGCACAGCATACCAAATCATCAAAGTAGACGAAAAAAAAAGGGATTCTGCCAAATTCAAATATTGAAAAAATGCTATTGTTTTCGTTCCAAAATTGCAGAGGGGCTAGAACTCATGCGATTTAAGCAGATCTTGGACTTTACTTCGACTTACAAATCGATTCCAGTCCGGAACTCACATTTTACTGCCAGCACAGCATACCAAATCATCAAAGTAGACGAAAAAAAAGGGATTCCACCAAATTCGAGTATTGAAAAAATGCCATTGTTTTCGTTCCAAAATTGCAGAGGGGCTAGAACTCATGCGATTTAAGCAGATCTTGGACTTTACTTCGACTTACAAATCGATTCCAGTCCGGAACTCACATTTTACTGCCAGCACAGCATACCAAATCATCAAAGTAGACGAAAAAAAGGGATTCCGCCAAATTCGAGTATTAGAAAAATACCATTGTTTTCGTTCCAAAATTGCAGAGGGGCTAGAACTCATGCGATTTAAGCAGATCTTGGACTTTACTTCGACTTACAAATCGATTCCAGTCCGGAACTCACATTTTACTGCCAGCACAGCATACCAAATCATCAAAGTAGACGAAAAAAAAAGGGATTCTGCCAAATTCAAATATTGAAAAAATGCTATTGTTTTCGTTCCAAAATTGCAGAGGGGCTAGAACTCATGCGATTTAAGCAGATCTTGGACTTTACTTCGACTTACAAATCGATTCCAGTCCGGAACTCACATTTTACTGCCAGCACAGCATACCAAATCATCAAAGTAGACGAAAAAAAAGGGATTCCACCAAATTCGAGTATTGAAAAAATGCCATTGTTTTCGTTCCAAAATTGCAGAGGGGCTAGAACTCATGCGATTTAAGCAGATCTTGGACTTTACTTCGACTTACAAATCGATTCCAGTCCGGAACTCACATTTTACTGCCAGCACAGCATACCAAATCATCAAAGTAGACGAAAAAAAGGGATTCCGCCAAATTCGAGTATTAGAAAAATACCATTGTTTTCGTTCCAAATTTGCAGAGGGGCTAGAACTCATGCGATTTAAGCAGATCTTGGACTTTACTTCGACTTACAAATCGATTCCAGTCCGGAACTCACATTTTACTGCCAGCACAGCATACGAAATCATCAAAGTAGACGAAAAAAAAGGGATTCTGCCAAATTCAAATATTGAAAAAATGCTATTGTTTTCGTTCCAAAATTGCAGAGGGGCTAGAACTCATGCGATTTAAGCAGATCTTGGACTTTACTTCGACTTACATATCGATTCCAGTCCGGAACTCACATTTTACTGCCAGCACAGCATACCAAATCATCAAAGTAGACGGAAAAAAAAGGGATTCTGCCAAATTCGAGTATTAGAAAAATACCATTGTTTTCGTTCCAAAATTGCAGAGGGGCTAGAACTCATGCGATTTAAGCAGATCTTGGACTTTACTTCGACTTACAAATCGATTCCAGTCCGGAACTCACATTTTACTGCCAGCACAGCATACCAAATCATCAAAGTAGACGAAAAAAAAGGGATTCCACCAAATTCGAGTATTGAAAAAATGCCATTGTTTTCGTTCCAAAATTGCAGAGGGGCTAGAACTCATGCGATTTAAGCAGATCTTGGACTTTACTTCGACTTACAAATCGATTCCAGTCCGGAACTCACATTTTACTGCCAGCACAGCATACCAAATCATCAAAGTAGACGAAAAAAAAGGGATTCTGCCAAATTCGAGTATTAGAAAAATACCATTGTTTTCGTTCCAAAATTGCAGAGGGGCTAGAACTCATGCGATTTAAGCAGATCTTGGACTTGATTTCGACTTACAAATCGATTCCAGTCCGGAACTCACATTTTACTGCCAGCACAGCATACCAAATCATCAAAGTAGACGAAAAAAAAGGGATTCCACCAAATTCGAGTATTGAAAAAATGCCATTGTTTTCGTTCCAAAATTGCAGAGGGGCTAGAACTCATGCGATTTAAGCAGATCTTGGACTTTACTTCGACTTACATATCGATTCCAGTCCGGAACTCACATTTTACTGCCAGCACAGCATACCAAATCATCAAAGTAGACGAAAAAAAAAGGGATTCTGCCAAATTCGAGTATTAGAAAAATACCATTGTTTTCGTTCCAAAATTGCAGAGGGGCTAGAACTCATGCGATTTAAGCAGATCTTGGACTTGATTTCGACTTACATATCGATTCCAGTCCGGAACTCACATTTTACTGCCAGCACAGCATACCAAATCATCAAAGTAGACGAAAAAAAAGGGATTCCACCAAATTCGAGTATTGAAAAAATGCCATTGTTTTCGTTCCAAAATTGCAGAGGGGCTAGAACTCATGCGATTTAAGCAGATCTTGGACTTTACTTCGACTTACAAATCGATTCCAGTCCGGAACTCACATTTTACTGCCAGCACAGCATACCAAATCATCAAAGTAGACGAAAAAAAAAGGGATTCTGCCAAATTCAAATATTGAAAAAATGCTATTGTTTTCGTTCCAAAATTGCAGAGGGGCTAGAACTCATGCGATTTAAGCAGATCTTGGACTTTACTTCGACTTACATATCGATTCCAGTCCGGAACTCACATTTTACTGCCAGCACAGCATACCAAATCATCAAAGTAGACGAAAAAAAAAGGGATTCTGCCAAATTCGAGTATTAGAAAAATACCATTGTTTTCGTTCCAAAATTGCAGAGGGGCTAGAACTCATGCGATTTAAGCAGATCTTGGACTTGATTTCGACTTACAAATCGATTCCAGTCCGGAACTCACATTTTACTGCCAGCACAGCATACCAAATCATCAAAGTAGACGAAAAAAAAAGGGATTCTGCCAAATTCAAATATTGAAAAAATGCTATTGTTTTCGTTCCAAAATTGCAGAGGGGCTAGAACTCATGCGATTTAAGCAGATCTTGGACTTTACTTCGACTTACATATCGATTCCAGTCCGGAACTCACATTTTACTGCCAGCACAGCATACCAAATCATCAAAGTAGACGAAAAAAAAGGGATTCTGCCAAATTCGAGTATTAGAAAAATACCATTGTTTTCGTTCCAAAATTGCAGAGGGGCTAGAACTCATGCGATTTAAGCAGATCTTGGACTTGATTTCGACTTACAAATCGATTCCAGTCCGGAACTCACATTTTACTGCCAGCACAGCATACCAAATCATCAAAGTAGACGAAAAAAAAGGGATTCCACCAAATTCGAGTATTGAAAAAATGCCATTGTTTTCGTTCCAAAATTGCAGAGGGGCTAGAACTCATGCGATTTAAGCAGATCTTGGACTTTACTTCGACTTACATATCGATTCCAGTCCGGAACTCACATTTTACTGCCAGCACAGCATACCAAATCATCAAAGTAGACGAAAAAAAAAGGGATTCTGCCAAATTCGAGTATTAGAAAAATACCATTGTTTTCGTTCCAAAATTGCAGAGGGGCTAGAACTCATGCGATTTAAGCAGATCTTTGACTTGATTTCGACTTACAAATCGATTCCAGTCCGGAACTCACATTTTACTGCCAGCACAGCATACCAAATCATCAAAGTAGACGAAAAAAAAGGGATTCCACCAAATTCGAGTATTGAAAAAATGCCATTGTTTTCGTTCCAAAATTGCAGAGGGGCTAGAACTCATGCGATTTAAGCAGATCTTGGACTTTACTTCGACTTACAAATCGATTCCAGTCCGGAACTCACATTTTACTGCCAGCACAGCATACCAAATCATCAAAGTAGACGAAAAAAAAAGGGATTCTGCCAAATTCGAGTATTAGAAAAATACCATTGTTTTCGTTCCAAAATTGCAGAGGGGCTAGAACTCATGCGATTTAAGCAGATCTTGGACTTGATTTCGACTTACAAATCGATTCCAGTCCGGAACTCACATTTTACTGCCAGCACAGCATACCAAATCATCAAAGTAGACGAAAAAAAAGGGATTCCACCAAATTCGAGTATTGAAAAAATGCCATTGTTTTCGTTCCAAAATTGCAGAGGGGCTAGAACTCATGCGATTTAAGCAGATCTTGGACTTTACTTCGACTTACAAATCGATTCCAGTCCGGAACTCACATTTTACTGCCAGCACAGCATACCAAATCATCAAAGTAGACGAAAAAAAAGGGATTCTGCCAAATTCGAGTATTGAAAAAATGCTATTGTTTTCGTTCCAAAATTGCGGAGGGGCTAGAACTCATGCGATTTAAGCAGATCTTGGACTTTACTTCGACTTACAAATCGATTCCAGTCCGGAACTCACATTTTACTGCCAGCACAGCATACCAAATCATCAGAGTAGACGACAAAAAAAAGGGATTCTGCCAAATTCAAATATTGAAAAAATGCTATTGTTTTCGTTCCAAAATTGCAGAGGGGCTAGAACTCATGCGATTTAAGCAGATCTTGGACTTTACTTCGACTTACAAATCGATTCCAGTCCGGAACTCATATTTTACTGCCAGCACAGCATACGAAATCATCAAAGTAGACGAAAAAAAAGGGATTCTGCCAAATTCAAATATTGAAAAAATGCTATTGTTTTCGTTCCAAAATTGCAGAGGGGCTAGAACTCATGCGATTTAAGCAGATCTTGGACTTTACTTCGACTTACAAATCGATTCCAGTCCGGAACTCACATTTTACTGCCAGCACAGCATACCAAATCATCAAAGTAGACGAAAAAAAAAGGGATTCTGCCAAATTCAAATATTGAAAAAATGCTATTGTTTTCGTTCCAAAATTGCAGAGGGGCTAGAACTCATGCGATTTAAGCAGATCTTGGACTTTACTTCGACTTACAAATCGATTCCAGTCCGGAACTCACATTTTACTGCCAGCACAGCATACCAAATCATCAAAGTAGACGAAAAAAAAGGGATTCCACCAAATTCGAGTATTGAAAAAATGCCATTGTTTTCGTTCCAAAATTGCAGAGGGGCTAGAACTCATGCGATTTAAGCAGATCTTGGACTTTACTTCGACTTACAAATCGATTCCAGTCCGGAACTCACATTTTACTGCCAGCACAGCATACCAAATCATCAAAGTAGACGAAAAAAAGGGATTCCGCCAAATTCGAGTATTAGAAAAATACCATTGTTTTCGTTCCAAATTTGCAGAGGGGCTAGAACTCATGCGATTTAAGCAGATCTTGGACTTTACTTCGACTTACAAATCGATTCCAGTCCGGAACTCACATTTTACTGCCAGCACAGCATACGAAATCATCAAAGTAGACGAAAAAAAAGGGATTCTGCCAAATTCAAATATTGAAAAAATGCTATTGTTTTCGTTCCAAAATTGCAGAGGGGCTAGAACTCATGCGATTTAAGCAGATCTTGGACTTTACTTCGACTTACATATCGATTCCAGTCCGGAACTCACATTTTACTGCCAGCACAGCATACCAAATCATCAAAGTAGACGAAAAAAAAAGGGATTCTGCCAAATTCGAGTATTAGAAAAATACCATTGTTTTCGTTCCAAAATTGCAGAGGGGCTAGAACTCATGCGATTTAAGCAGATCTTGGACTTTACTTCGACTTACAAATCGATTCCAGTCCGGAACTCACATTTTACTGCCAGCACAGCATACCAAATCATCAAAGTAGACGAAAAAAAAGGGATTCCACCAAATTCGAGTATTGAAAAAATGCCATTGTTTTCGTTCCAAAATTGCAGAGGGGCTAGAACTCATGCGATTTAAGCAGATCTTGGACTTTACTTCGACTTACAAATCGATTCCAGTCCGGAACTCACATTTTACTGCCAGCACAGCATACCAAATCATCAAAGTAGACGAAAAAAAAGGGATTCTGCCAAATTCGAGTATTAGAAAAATACCATTGTTTTCGTTCCAAAATTGCAGAGGGGCTAGAACTCATGCGATTTAAGCAGATCTTGGACTTGATTTCGACTTACAAATCGATTCCAGTCCGGAACTCACATTTTACTGCCAGCACAGCATACCAAATCATCAAAGTAGACGAAAAAAAAGGGATTCCACCAAATTCGAGTATTGAAAAAATGCCATTGTTTTCGTTCCAAAATTGCAGAGGGGCTAGAACTCATGCGATTTAAGCAGATCTTGGACTTTACTTCGATTTACATATCGATTCCAGTCCGGAACTCACATTTTACTGCCAGCACAGCATACCAAATCATCAAAGTAGACGAAAAAAAAAGGGATTCTGCCAAATTCGAGTATTAGAAAAATACCATTGTTTTCGTTCCAAAATTGCAGAGGGGCTAGAACTCATGCGATTTAAGCAGATCTTGGACTTGATTTCGACTTACATATCGATTCCAGTCCGGAACTCACATTTTACTGCCAGCACAGCATACCAAATCATCAAAGTAGACGAAAAAAAAGGGATTCCACCAAATTCGAGTATTGAAAAAATGCCATTGTTTTCGTTCCAAAATTGCAGAGGGGCTAGAACTCATGCGATTTAAGCAGATCTTGGACTTTACTTCGACTTACAAATCGATTCCAGTCCGGAACTCACATTTTACTGCCAGCACAGCATACCAAATCATCAAAGTAGACGAAAAAAAAAGGGATTCTGCCAAATTCAAATATTGAAAAAATGCTATTGTTTTCGTTCCAAAATTGCAGAGGGGCTAGAACTCATGCGATTTAAGCAGATCTTGGACTTTACTTCGACTTACATATCGATTCCAGTCCGGAACTCACATTTTACTGCCAGCACAGCATACCAAATCATCAAAGTAGACGAAAAAAAAAGGGATTCTGCCAAATTCGAGTATTAGAAAAATACCATTGTTTTCGTTCCAAAATTGCAGAGGGGCTAGAACTCATGCGATTTAAGCAGATCTTGGACTTGATTTCGACTTACAAATCGATTCCAGTCCGGAACTCACATTTTACTGCCAGCACAGCATACCAAATCATCAAAGTAGACGAAAAAAAAGGGATTCCACCAAATTCGAGTATTGAAAAAATGCCATTGTTTTCGTTCCAAAATTGCAGAGGGGCTAGAACTCATGCGATTTAAGCAGATCTTGGACTTTACTTCGACTTACAAATCGATTCCAGTCCGGAACTCACATTTTACTGCCAGCACAGCATACCAAATCATCAAAGTAGACGAAAAAAAAAGGGATTCTGCCAAATTCGAGTATTGAAAAAATGCTATTGTTTTCGTTCCAAAATTGCGGAGGGGCTAGAACTCATGCGATTTAAGCAGATCTTGGACTTTACTTCGACTTACATATCGATTCCAGTCCGGAACTCACATTTTACTGCCAGCACAGCATACGAAATCATCAAAGTAGACGAAAAAAAAAGGGATTCTGCCAAATTCAAATATTGAAAAAATGCTATTGTTTTCGTTCCAAAATTGCAGAGGGGCTAGAACTCATGCGATTTAAGCAGATCTTGGACTTTACTTCGACTTACAAATCGATTCCAGTCCGGAACTCACATTTTACTGCCAGCACAGCATACCAAATCATCAAAGTAGACGAAAAAAAAGGGATTCCACCAAATTCGAGTATTGAAAAAATGCCATTGTTTTCGTTCCAAAATTGCAGAGGGGCTAGAACTCATGCGATTTAAGCAGATCTTGGACTTTACTTCGACTTACAAATCGATTCCAGTCCGGAACTCACATTTTACTGCCAGCACAGCATACGAAATCATCAAAGTAGACGAAAAAAAAGGGATTCTGCCAAATTCAAATATTGAAAAAATGCTATTGTTTTCGTTCCAAAATTGCAGAGGGGCTAGAACTCATGCGATTTAAGCAGATCTTGGACTTTACTTCGACTTACATATCGATTCCAGTCCGGAACTCACATTTTACTGCCAGCACAGCATACCAAATCATCAAAGTAGACGAAAAAAAAAGGGATTCTGCCAAATTCGAGTATTAGAAAAATACCATTGTTTTCGTTCCAAAATTGCAGAGGGGCTAGAACTCATGCGATTTAAGCAGATCTTGGACTTTACTTCGACTTACAAATCGATTCCAGTCCGGAACTCACATTTTACTGCCAGCACAGCATACCAAATCATCAAAGTAGACGAAAAAAAAGGGATTCCACCAAATTCGAGTATTGAAAAAATGCCATTGTTTTCGTTCCAAAATTGCAGAGGGGCTAGAACTCATGCGATTTAAGCAGATCTTGGACTTTACTTCGACTTACAAATCGATTCCAGTCCGGAACTCACATTTTACTGCCAGCACAGCATACCAAATCATCAAAGTAGACGAAAAAAAAGGGATTCTGCCAAATTCGAGTATTAGAAAAATACCATTGTTTTCGTTCCAAAATTGCAGAGGGGCTAGAACTCATGCGATTTAAGCAGATCTTGGACTTGATTTCGACTTACAAATCGATTCCAGTCCGGAACTCACATTTTACTGCCAGCACAGCATACCAAATCATCAAAGTAGACGAAAAAAAAGGGATTCCACCAAATTCGAGTATTGAAAAAATGCCATTGTTTTCGTTCCAAAATTGCAGAGGGGCTAGAACTCATGCGATTTAAGCAGATCTTGGACTTTACTTCGACTTACATATCGATTCCAGTCCGGAACTCACATTTTACTGCCAGCACAGCATACCAAATCATCAAAGTAGACGAAAAAAAAAGGGATTCTGCCAAATTCGAGTATTAGAAAAATACCATTGTTTTCGTTCCAAAATTGCAGAGGGGCTAGAACTCATGCGATTTAAGCAGATCTTGGACTTGATTTCGACTTACATATCGATTCCAGTCCGGAACTCACATTTTACTGCCAGCACAGCATACCAAATCATCAAAGTAGACGAAAAAAAAGGGATTCCACCAAATTCGAGTATTGAAAAAATGCCATTGTTTTCGTTCCAAAATTGCAGAGGGGCTAGAACTCATGCGATTTAAGCAGATCTTGGACTTTACTTCGACTTACAAATCGATTCCAGTCCGGAACTCACATTTTACTGCCAGCACAGCATACCAAATCATCAAAGTAGACGAAAAAAAAAGGGATTCTGCCAAATTCAAATATTGAAAAAATGCTATTGTTTTCGTTCCAAAATTGCAGAGGGGCTAGAACTCATGCGATTTAAGCAGATCTTGGACTTTACTTCGACTTACATATCGATTCCAGTCCGGAACTCACATTTTACTGCCAGCACAGCATACCAAATCATCAAAGTAGACGAAAAAAAAAGGGATTCTGCCAAATTCGAGTATTAGAAAAATACCATTGTTTTCGTTCCAAAATTGCAGAGGGGCTAGAACTCATGCGATTTAAGCAGATCTTGGACTTGATTTCGACTTACAAATCGATTCCAGTCCGGAACTCACATTTTACTGCCAGCACAGCATACCAAATCATCAAAGTAGACGAAAAAAAAGGGATTCCACCAAATTCGAGTATTGAAAAAATGCCATTGTTTTCGTTCCAAAATTGCAGAGGGGCTAGAACTCATGCGATTTAAGCAGATCTTGGACTTTACTTCGACTTACAAATCGATTCCAGTCCGGAACTCACATTTTACTGCCAGCACAGCATACCAAATCATCAAAGTAGACGAAAAAAAAGGGATTCCACCAAATTCGAGTATTGAAAAAATGCCATTGTTTTCGTTCCAAAATTGCAGAGGGGCTAGAACTCATGCGATTTAAGCAGATCTTGGACTTTACTTCGACTTACAAATCGATTCCAGTCCGGAACTCACATTTTACTGCCAGCACAGCATACCAAATCATCAAAGTAGACGAAAAAAAAAGGGATTCTGCCAAATTCGA
>CAUEGO010000254.1:0-32500 GCA_958496205.1 Idaea biselata
TTTTGTTCTTGGAAACGAACTTTATATTGGCCGGAGCATAGGTGGAGTCACGGAAGGAGACCGAGCTCTTGAAGTTTTTGAGCGTTTCGGACGGGCTAAGGACGCTCTTCTTCGAGGCTACTATTATGGCGGGTTTGTTTTTAGGCACGACAGGGGACGTCGACGAAGCCTGGGGGGTTGTGGCAGGAGACGAGGTTGCGACCGCTCTGGCGTAGGTGAGCGAGGATGCAGGCGTCGGTCCGGCTTTGTCCCTCGCCTGCCGTACATCGCGGTGTACGTCGCCGAGTTTAGACTTCACGTCATCGATGCTGGCGAGCACGGCAGCGTTTGTTTTCGCGCTGTTATTAATGCGCTCCTGCGCCTCCCTAATTTCGGCCAGCAGGGCAGCATTGGACTTGACGTCCGAGTGCAACTGAGCCTGATTGACCCGTACCTGGGCCAAGAAGGCCTCGTTGCTCTCGATCGCCAAGTCGGTCTGGGTGTCGATAGACCTCTGCGCTGGGCGAAGAACGGGGGCCTGTGACGCAGCGGGGACTCCAGAGTCCTGTGGTGGCGTCAGGGAGAGGTGCTGAGTTGGGGGGAGGGCGGTGGAGGCAGAGGTATGCCTCCGCCGCTCCCTCTCCAAGTCAGCCTCGGCCTCGCGGAGTAGGCGATGGAGATGGTCGATCGCGAGGGTCACACCCTTCTTTATGTCGGTCTTTATATTCCCGGAATTGGCAAGCTGTGCCTTCGCGTGGGCGTTCCACGTCTTCCCCTGAAGCAGTCTAGACTCGTTACCGATGTCGGGCGGGATCGGCGTGACCTCAACCAAGGTGCGGGTGAATCCGCGTTTGGGTTTTGGCTGAGTCGCCGCCTGAGCGTCCGAGGACTGGCTACCGTCGTCTGCTTCAGCGGAGAAAGGCACCCACTCGGCGCGGAAGGGTGGGCTGCGGGGTTGTCCGGGTAACAGTTTTGTACCCATTTCGGCCAAGAAAGACAGGTTGGCTCTGCTGGATGAGGCCCTAACCGGCTGACTGGCCGGCTGAGAATCAGGTTCGACCACAAATGTCGTGTTTGCCGGGTTTTTATCCATCTCCTTGTCCTTAGTAGGGGTCCTGAGCATGATGTAGGTGTGCTGCTAGAGGTTGGGAACGATAGCGGAACAAAAAACAGACTTTAAAAATTTTCGATACTTTTTCTATGGGACGAGTCTAGCTCAGCGGTAACTTCTCTGGGTGGGCGGGAGGGCGCAAAAATTGAATTTTCCGCTCTGGATGGCGGTCAAATCGCGCGAATCGCTCAGGGTGGGTAACAGGGGGTGGTTTACAACTATTTATGGTAAAATTGAAGCAAGTTTTCTTCGGAAAATTTGAGAAAACGGCTGTCACAACGAAATTTGTACCAAAATTTGACTCTAATTTTATGAAAAAATACGATAAATATATGTAATAACTATCTACTTCTCTCTTTTTCAGATTCCTGGATGAACGGCAGGCAACAGGGGCTAGAAGAGCCTTACTATGGTCCAATTGAAGCGAGTTTTCCTCGAAAGGGGCTGAGAAAACTGCGGAAACTTAGAACTCTGACCAAAATTCAAAACTGTATTAACGAAAAACTTGGAAAAAACGTATTAAATTAACTTTTTAATTAGATGTTTTATTTTTTGCAGGACCCTGGACTACCGCTACGACGGCGCAACGCAACAATTCACTGATTTAGGCAAGTTTCGAAAAATTTATATTTCGAAATTTCTCTAATTCTTCGTCGGTTACGTGAACTTTCTGTAGGTAGGTACCTGGGCGCTCGGACACAAAAATTGAATTTTCCGCTCTGGATGGCGGTCAAATCGCGCGAATCGCTCAGGGTGGGTAACAGGGGGTGGTTTACAACTATTTATGGTAAAATTGAAGCAAGTTTTCTTCGGAAAATTTGAGAAAACGGCTGTCACAACGAAATTTGTACCAAAATTTGACTCTAATTTTATGAAAAAATACGATAAATATATGTAATAACTATCTACTTCTCTCTTTTTCAGATTCCTGGATGAACGGCAGGCAACAGGGGCTAGAAGAGCCTTACTATGGTCCAATTGAAGCGAGTTTTCCTCGAAAGGGGCTGAGAAAACTGCGGAAACTTAGAACTCTGACCAAAATTCAAAACTGTATTAACGAAAAACTTGGAAAAAACGTATTAAATTAACTTTTTAATTAGATGTTTTATTTTTTGCAGGACCCTGGACTACCGCTACGACGGCGCAACGCAACAATTCACTGATTTAGGCAAGTTTCGAAAAATTTATATTTCGAAATTTCTCTAATTCTTCGTCGGTTACGTGAACTTTCTGTAGGTAGGTACCTGGGCGCTCGGACACAAAAATTGAATTTTCCGCTCTGGATGGCGGTCAAATCGCGCGAATCGCTCAGGGTGGGTAACAGGGGGTGGTTTACAACTATTTATGGTAAAATTGAAGCAAGTTTTCTTCGGAAAATTTGAGAAAACGGCTGTCACAACGAAATTTGTACCAAAATTTGACTCTAATTTTATGAAAAAATACGATAAATATATGTAATAACTATCTACTTCTCTCTTTTTCAGATTCCTGGATGAACGGCAGGCAACAGGGGCTAGAAGAGCCTTACTATGGTCCAATTGAAGCGAGTTTTCCTCGAAAGGGGCTGAGAAAACTGCGGAAACTTAGAACTCTGACCAAAATTCAAAACTGTATTAACGAAAAACTTGGAAAAAACGTATTAAATTAACTTTTTAATTAGATGTTTTATTTTTTGCAGGACCCTGGACTACCGCTACGACGGCGCAACGCAACAATTCACTGATTTAGGCAAGTTTCGAAAAATTTATATTTCGAAATTTCTCTAATTCTTCGTCGGTTACGTGAACTTTCTGTAGGTAGGTACCTGGGCGCTCGGACACAAAAATTGAATTTTCCGCTCTGGATGGCGGTCAAATCGCGCGAATCGCTCAGGGTGGGTAACAGGGGGTGGTTTACAACTATTTATGGTAAAATTGAAGCAAGTTTTCTTCGGAAAATTTGAGAAAACGGCTGTCACAACGAAATTTGTACCAAAATTTGACTCTAATTTTATGAAAAAATACGATAAATATATGTAATAACTATCTACTTCTCTCTTTTTCAGATTCCTGGATGAACGGCAGGCAACAGGGGCTAGAAGAGCCTTACTATGGTCCAATTGAAGCGAGTTTTCCTCGAAAGGGGCTGAGAAAACTGCGGAAACTTAGAACTCTGACCAAAATTCAAAACTGTATTAACGAAAAACTTGGAAAAAACGTATTAAATTAACTTTTTAATTAGATGTTTTATTTTTTGCAGGACCCTGGACTACCGCTACGACGGCGCAACGCAACAATTCACTGATTTAGGCAAGTTTCGAAAAATTTATATTTCGAAATTTCTCTAATTCTTCGTCGGTTACGTGAACTTTCTGTAGGTAGGTACCTGGGCGCTCGGACACAAAAATTGAATTTTCCGCTCTGGATGGCGGTCAAATCGCGCGAATCGCTCAGGGTGGGTAACAGGGGGTGGTTTACAACTATTTATGGTAAAATTGAAGCAAGTTTTCTTCGGAAAATTTGAGAAAACGGCTGTCACAACGAAATTTGTACCAAAATTTGACTCTAATTTTATGAAAAAATACGATAAATATATGTAATAACTATCTACTTCTCTCTTTTTCAGATTCCTGGATGAACGGCAGGCAACAGGGGCTAGAAGAGCCTTACTATGGTCCAATTGAAGCGAGTTTTCCTCGAAAGGGGCTGAGAAAACTGCGGAAACTTAGAACTCTGACCAAAATTCAAAACTGTATTAACGAAAAACTTGGAAAAAACGTATTAAATTAACTTTTTAATTAGATGTTTTATTTTTTGCAGGACCCTGGACTACCGCTACGACGGCGCAACGCAACAATTCACTGATTTAGGCAAGTTTCGAAAAATTTATATTTCGAAATTTCTCTAATTCTTCGTCGGTTACGTGAACTTTCTGTAGGTAGGTACCTGGGCGCTCGGACACAAAAATTGAATTTTCCGCTCTGGATGGCGGTCAAATCGCGCGAATCGCTCAGGGTGGGTAACAGGGGGTGGTTTACAACTATTTATGGTAAAATTGAAGCAAGTTTTCTTCGGAAAATTTGAGAAAACGGCTGTCACAACGAAATTTGTACCAAAATTTGACTCTAATTTTATGAAAAAATACGATAAATATATGTAATAACTATCTACTTCTCTCTTTTTCAGATTCCTGGATGAACGGCAGGCAACAGGGGCTAGAAGAGCCTTACTATGGTCCAATTGAAGCGAGTTTTCCTCGAAAGGGGCTGAGAAAACTGCGGAAACTTAGAACTCTGACCAAAATTCAAAACTGTATTAACGAAAAACTTGGAAAAAACGTATTAAATTAACTTTTTAATTAGATGTTTTATTTTTTGCAGGACCCTGGACTACCGCTACGACGGCGCAACGCAACAATTCACTGATTTAGGCAAGTTTCGAAAAATTTATATTTCGAAATTTCTCTAATTCTTCGTCGGTTACGTGAACTTTCTGTAGGTAGGTACCTGGGCGCTCGGACACAAAAATTGAATTTTCCGCTCTGGATGGCGGTCAAATCGCGCGAATCGCTCAGGGTGGGTAACAGGGGGTGGTTTACAACTATTTATGGTAAAATTGAAGCAAGTTTTCTTCGGAAAATTTGAGAAAACGGCTGTCACAACGAAATTTGTACCAAAATTTGACTCTAATTTTATGAAAAAATACGATAAATATATGTAATAACTATCTACTTCTCTCTTTTTCAGATTCCTGGATGAACGGCAGGCAACAGGGGCTAGAAGAGCCTTACTATGGTCCAATTGAAGCGAGTTTTCCTCGAAAGGGGCTGAGAAAACTGCGGAAACTTAGAACTCTGACCAAAATTCAAAACTGTATTAACGAAAAACTTGGAAAAAACGTATTAAATTAACTTTTTAATTAGATGTTTTATTTTTTGCAGGACCCTGGACTACCGCTACGACGGCGCAACGCAACAATTCACTGATTTAGGCAAGTTTCGAAAAATTTATATTTCGAAATTTCTCTAATTCTTCGTCGGTTACGTGAACTTTCTGTAGGTAGGTACCTGGGCGCTCGGACACAAAAATTGAATTTTCCGCTCTGGATGGCGGTCAAATCGCGCGAATCGCTCAGGGTGGGTAACAGGGGGTGGTTTACAACTATTTATGGTAAAATTGAAGCAAGTTTTCTTCGGAAAATTTGAGAAAACGGCTGTCACAACGAAATTTGTACCAAAATTTGACTCTAATTTTATGAAAAAATACGATAAATATATGTAATAACTATCTACTTCTCTCTTTTTCAGATTCCTGGATGAACGGCAGGCAACAGGGGCTAGAAGAGCCTTACTATGGTCCAATTGAAGCGAGTTTTCCTCGAAAGGGGCTGAGAAAACTGCGGAAACTTAGAACTCTGACCAAAATTCAAAACTGTATTAACGAAAAACTTGGAAAAAACGTATTAAATTAACTTTTTAATTAGATGTTTTATTTTTTGCAGGACCCTGGACTACCGCTACGACGGCGCAACGCAACAATTCACTGATTTAGGCAAGTTTCGAAAAATTTATATTTCGAAATTTCTCTAATTCTTCGTCGGTTACGTGAACTTTCTGTAGGTAGGTACCTGGGCGCTCGGACACAAAAATTGAATTTTCCGCTCTGGATGGCGGTCAAATCGCGCGAATCGCTCAGGGTGGGTAACAGGGGGTGGTTTACAACTATTTATGGTAAAATTGAAGCAAGTTTTCTTCGGAAAATTTGAGAAAACGGCTGTCACAACGAAATTTGTACCAAAATTTGACTCTAATTTTATGAAAAAATACGATAAATATATGTAATAACTATCTACTTCTCTCTTTTTCAGATTCCTGGATGAACGGCAGGCAACAGGGGCTAGAAGAGCCTTACTATGGTCCAATTGAAGCGAGTTTTCCTCGAAAGGGGCTGAGAAAACTGCGGAAACTTAGAACTCTGACCAAAATTCAAAACTGTATTAACGAAAAACTTGGAAAAAACGTATTAAATTAACTTTTTAATTAGATGTTTTATTTTTTGCAGGACCCTGGACTACCGCTACGACGGCGCAACGCAACAATTCACTGATTTAGGCAAGTTTCGAAAAATTTATATTTCGAAATTTCTCTAATTCTTCGTCGGTTACGTGAACTTTCTGTAGGTAGGTACCTGGGCGCTCGGACACAAAAATTGAATTTTCCGCTCTGGATGGCGGTCAAATCGCGCGAATCGCTCAGGGTGGGTAACAGGGGGTGGTTTACAACTATTTATGGTAAAATTGAAGCAAGTTTTCTTCGGAAAATTTGAGAAAACGGCTGTCACAACGAAATTTGTACCAAAATTTGACTCTAATTTTATGAAAAAATACGATAAATATATGTAATAACTATCTACTTCTCTCTTTTTCAGATTCCTGGATGAACGGCAGGCAACAGGGGCTAGAAGAGCCTTACTATGGTCCAATTGAAGCGAGTTTTCCTCGAAAGGGGCTGAGAAAACTGCGGAAACTTAGAACTCTGACCAAAATTCAAAACTGTATTAACGAAAAACTTGGAAAAAACGTATTAAATTAACTTTTTAATTAGATGTTTTATTTTTTGCAGGACCCTGGACTACCGCTACGACGGCGCAACGCAACAATTCACTGATTTAGGCAAGTTTCGAAAAATTTATATTTCGAAATTTCTCTAATTCTTCGTCGGTTACGTGAACTTTCTGTAGGTAGGTACCTGGGCGCTCGGACACAAAAATTGAATTTTCCGCTCTGGATGGCGGTCAAATCGCGCGAATCGCTCAGGGTGGGTAACAGGGGGTGGTTTACAACTATTTATGGTAAAATTGAAGCAAGTTTTCTTCGGAAAATTTGAGAAAACGGCTGTCACAACGAAATTTGTACCAAAATTTGACTCTAATTTTATGAAAAAATACGATAAATATATGTAATAACTATCTACTTCTCTCTTTTTCAGATTCCTGGATGAACGGCAGGCAACAGGGGCTAGAAGAGCCTTACTATGGTCCAATTGAAGCGAGTTTTCCTCGAAAGGGGCTGAGAAAACTGCGGAAACTTAGAACTCTGACCAAAATTCAAAACTGTATTAACGAAAAACTTGGAAAAAACGTATTAAATTAACTTTTTAATTAGATGTTTTATTTTTTGCAGGACCCTGGACTACCGCTACGACGGCGCAACGCAACAATTCACTGATTTAGGCAAGTTTCGAAAAATTTATATTTCGAAATTTCTCTAATTCTTCGTCGGTTACGTGAACTTTCTGTAGGTAGGTACCTGGGCGCTCGGACACAAAAATTGAATTTTCCGCTCTGGATGGCGGTCAAATCGCGCGAATCGCTCAGGGTGGGTAACAGGGGGTGGTTTACAACTATTTATGGTAAAATTGAAGCAAGTTTTCTTCGGAAAATTTGAGAAAACGGCTGTCACAACGAAATTTGTACCAAAATTTGACTCTAATTTTATGAAAAAATACGATAAATATATGTAATAACTATCTACTTCTCTCTTTTTCAGATTCCTGGATGAACGGCAGGCAACAGGGGCTAGAAGAGCCTTACTATGGTCCAATTGAAGCGAGTTTTCCTCGAAAGGGGCTGAGAAAACTGCGGAAACTTAGAACTCTGACCAAAATTCAAAACTGTATTAACGAAAAACTTGGAAAAAACGTATTAAATTAACTTTTTAATTAGATGTTTTATTTTTTGCAGGACCCTGGACTACCGCTACGACGGCGCAACGCAACAATTCACTGATTTAGGCAAGTTTCGAAAAATTTATATTTCGAAATTTCTCTAATTCTTCGTCGGTTACGTGAACTTTCTGTAGGTAGGTACCTGGGCGCTCGGACACAAAAATTGAATTTTCCGCTCTGGATGGCGGTCAAATCGCGCGAATCGCTCAGGGTGGGTAACAGGGGGTGGTTTACAACTATTTATGGTAAAATTGAAGCAAGTTTTCTTCGGAAAATTTGAGAAAACGGCTGTCACAACGAAATTTGTACCAAAATTTGACTCTAATTTTATGAAAAAATACGATAAATATATGTAATAACTATCTACTTCTCTCTTTTTCAGATTCCTGGATGAACGGCAGGCAACAGGGGCTAGAAGAGCCTTACTATGGTCCAATTGAAGCGAGTTTTCCTCGAAAGGGGCTGAGAAAACTGCGGAAACTTAGAACTCTGACCAAAATTCAAAACTGTATTAACGAAAAACTTGGAAAAAACGTATTAAATTAACTTTTTAATTAGATGTTTTATTTTTTGCAGGACCCTGGACTACCGCTACGACGGCGCAACGCAACAATTCACTGATTTAGGCAAGTTTCGAAAAATTTATATTTCGAAATTTCTCTAATTCTTCGTCGGTTACGTGAACTTTCTGTAGGTAGGTACCTGGGCGCTCGGACACAAAAATTGAATTTTCCGCTCTGGATGGCGGTCAAATCGCGCGAATCGCTCAGGGTGGGTAACAGGGGGTGGTTTACAACTATTTATGGTAAAATTGAAGCAAGTTTTCTTCGGAAAATTTGAGAAAACGGCTGTCACAACGAAATTTGTACCAAAATTTGACTCTAATTTTATGAAAAAATACGATAAATATATGTAATAACTATCTACTTCTCTCTTTTTCAGATTCCTGGATGAACGGCAGGCAACAGGGGCTAGAAGAGCCTTACTATGGTCCAATTGAAGCGAGTTTTCCTCGAAAGGGGCTGAGAAAACTGCGGAAACTTAGAACTCTGACCAAAATTCAAAACTGTATTAACGAAAAACTTGGAAAAAACGTATTAAATTAACTTTTTAATTAGATGTTTTATTTTTTGCAGGACCCTGGACTACCGCTACGACGGCGCAACGCAACAATTCACTGATTTAGGCAAGTTTCGAAAAATTTATATTTCGAAATTTCTCTAATTCTTCGTCGGTTACGTGAACTTTCTGTAGGTAGGTACCTGGGCGCTCGGACACAAAAATTGAATTTTCCGCTCTGGATGGCGGTCAAATCGCGCGAATCGCTCAGGGTGGGTAACAGGGGGTGGTTTACAACTATTTATGGTAAAATTGAAGCAAGTTTTCTTCGGAAAATTTGAGAAAACGGCTGTCACAACGAAATTTGTACCAAAATTTGACTCTAATTTTATGAAAAAATACGATAAATATATGTAATAACTATCTACTTCTCTCTTTTTCAGATTCCTGGATGAACGGCAGGCAACAGGGGCTAGAAGAGCCTTACTATGGTCCAATTGAAGCGAGTTTTCCTCGAAAGGGGCTGAGAAAACTGCGGAAACTTAGAACTCTGACCAAAATTCAAAACTGTATTAACGAAAAACTTGGAAAAAACGTATTAAATTAACTTTTTAATTAGATGTTTTATTTTTTGCAGGACCCTGGACTACCGCTACGACGGCGCAACGCAACAATTCACTGATTTAGGCAAGTTTCGAAAAATTTATATTTCGAAATTTCTCTAATTCTTCGTCGGTTACGTGAACTTTCTGTAGGTAGGTACCTGGGCGCTCGGACACAAAAATTGAATTTTCCGCTCTGGATGGCGGTCAAATCGCGCGAATCGCTCAGGGTGGGTAACAGGGGGTGGTTTACAACTATTTATGGTAAAATTGAAGCAAGTTTTCTTCGGAAAATTTGAGAAAACGGCTGTCACAACGAAATTTGTACCAAAATTTGACTCTAATTTTATGAAAAAATACGATAAATATATGTAATAACTATCTACTTCTCTCTTTTTCAGATTCCTGGATGAACGGCAGGCAACAGGGGCTAGAAGAGCCTTACTATGGTCCAATTGAAGCGAGTTTTCCTCGAAAGGGGCTGAGAAAACTGCGGAAACTTAGAACTCTGACCAAAATTCAAAACTGTATTAACGAAAAACTTGGAAAAAACGTATTAAATTAACTTTTTAATTAGATGTTTTATTTTTTGCAGGACCCTGGACTACCGCTACGACGGCGCAACGCAACAATTCACTGATTTAGGCAAGTTTCGAAAAATTTATATTTCGAAATTTCTCTAATTCTTCGTCGGTTACGTGAACTTTCTGTAGGTAGGTACCTGGGCGCTCGGACACAAAAATTGAATTTTCCGCTCTGGATGGCGGTCAAATCGCGCGAATCGCTCAGGGTGGGTAACAGGGGGTGGTTTACAACTATTTATGGTAAAATTGAAGCAAGTTTTCTTCGGAAAATTTGAGAAAACGGCTGTCACAACGAAATTTGTACCAAAATTTGACTCTAATTTTATGAAAAAATACGATAAATATATGTAATAACTATCTACTTCTCTCTTTTTCAGATTCCTGGATGAACGGCAGGCAACAGGGGCTAGAAGAGCCTTACTATGGTCCAATTGAAGCGAGTTTTCCTCGAAAGGGGCTGAGAAAACTGCGGAAACTTAGAACTCTGACCAAAATTCAAAACTGTATTAACGAAAAACTTGGAAAAAACGTATTAAATTAACTTTTTAATTAGATGTTTTATTTTTTGCAGGACCCTGGACTACCGCTACGACGGCGCAACGCAACAATTCACTGATTTAGGCAAGTTTCGAAAAATTTATATTTCGAAATTTCTCTAATTCTTCGTCGGTTACGTGAACTTTCTGTAGGTAGGTACCTGGGCGCTCGGACACAAAAATTGAATTTTCCGCTCTGGATGGCGGTCAAATCGCGCGAATCGCTCAGGGTGGGTAACAGGGGGTGGTTTACAACTATTTATGGTAAAATTGAAGCAAGTTTTCTTCGGAAAATTTGAGAAAACGGCTGTCACAACGAAATTTGTACCAAAATTTGACTCTAATTTTATGAAAAAATACGATAAATATATGTAATAACTATCTACTTCTCTCTTTTTCAGATTCCTGGATGAACGGCAGGCAACAGGGGCTAGAAGAGCCTTACTATGGTCCAATTGAAGCGAGTTTTCCTCGAAAGGGGCTGAGAAAACTGCGGAAACTTAGAACTCTGACCAAAATTCAAAACTGTATTAACGAAAAACTTGGAAAAAACGTATTAAATTAACTTTTTAATTAGATGTTTTATTTTTTGCAGGACCCTGGACTACCGCTACGACGGCGCAACGCAACAATTCACTGATTTAGGCAAGTTTCGAAAAATTTATATTTCGAAATTTCTCTAATTCTTCGTCGGTTACGTGAACTTTCTGTAGGTAGGTACCTGGGCGCTCGGACACAAAAATTGAATTTTCCGCTCTGGATGGCGGTCAAATCGCGCGAATCGCTCAGGGTGGGTAACAGGGGGTGGTTTACAACTATTTATGGTAAAATTGAAGCAAGTTTTCTTCGGAAAATTTGAGAAAACGGCTGTCACAACGAAATTTGTACCAAAATTTGACTCTAATTTTATGAAAAAATACGATAAATATATGTAATAACTATCTACTTCTCTCTTTTTCAGATTCCTGGATGAACGGCAGGCAACAGGGGCTAGAAGAGCCTTACTATGGTCCAATTGAAGCGAGTTTTCCTCGAAAGGGGCTGAGAAAACTGCGGAAACTTAGAACTCTGACCAAAATTCAAAACTGTATTAACGAAAAACTTGGAAAAAACGTATTAAATTAACTTTTTAATTAGATGTTTTATTTTTTGCAGGACCCTGGACTACCGCTACGACGGCGCAACGCAACAATTCACTGATTTAGGCAAGTTTCGAAAAATTTATATTTCGAAATTTCTCTAATTCTTCGTCGGTTACGTGAACTTTCTGTAGGTAGGTACCTGGGCGCTCGGACACAAAAATTGAATTTTCCGCTCTGGATGGCGGTCAAATCGCGCGAATCGCTCAGGGTGGGTAACAGGGGGTGGTTTACAACTATTTATGGTAAAATTGAAGCAAGTTTTCTTCGGAAAATTTGAGAAAACGGCTGTCACAACGAAATTTGTACCAAAATTTGACTCTAATTTTATGAAAAAATACGATAAATATATGTAATAACTATCTACTTCTCTCTTTTTCAGATTCCTGGATGAACGGCAGGCAACAGGGGCTAGAAGAGCCTTACTATGGTCCAATTGAAGCGAGTTTTCCTCGAAAGGGGCTGAGAAAACTGCGGAAACTTAGAACTCTGACCAAAATTCAAAACTGTATTAACGAAAAACTTGGAAAAAACGTATTAAATTAACTTTTTAATTAGATGTTTTATTTTTTGCAGGACCCTGGACTACCGCTACGACGGCGCAACGCAACAATTCACTGATTTAGGCAAGTTTCGAAAAATTTATATTTCGAAATTTCTCTAATTCTTCGTCGGTTACGTGAACTTTCTGTAGGTAGGTACCTGGGCGCTCGGACACAAAAATTGAATTTTCCGCTCTGGATGGCGGTCAAATCGCGCGAATCGCTCAGGGTGGGTAACAGGGGGTGGTTTACAACTATTTATGGTAAAATTGAAGCAAGTTTTCTTCGGAAAATTTGAGAAAACGGCTGTCACAACGAAATTTGTACCAAAATTTGACTCTAATTTTATGAAAAAATACGATAAATATATGTAATAACTATCTACTTCTCTCTTTTTCAGATTCCTGGATGAACGGCAGGCAACAGGGGCTAGAAGAGCCTTACTATGGTCCAATTGAAGCGAGTTTTCCTCGAAAGGGGCTGAGAAAACTGCGGAAACTTAGAACTCTGACCAAAATTCAAAACTGTATTAACGAAAAACTTGGAAAAAACGTATTAAATTAACTTTTTAATTAGATGTTTTATTTTTTGCAGGACCCTGGACTACCGCTACGACGGCGCAACGCAACAATTCACTGATTTAGGCAAGTTTCGAAAAATTTATATTTCGAAATTTCTCTAATTCTTCGTCGGTTACGTGAACTTTCTGTAGGTAGGTACCTGGGCGCTCGGACACAAAAATTGAATTTTCCGCTCTGGATGGCGGTCAAATCGCGCGAATCGCTCAGGGTGGGTAACAGGGGGTGGTTTACAACTATTTATGGTAAAATTGAAGCAAGTTTTCTTCGGAAAATTTGAGAAAACGGCTGTCACAACGAAATTTGTACCAAAATTTGACTCTAATTTTATGAAAAAATACGATAAATATATGTAATAACTATCTACTTCTCTCTTTTTCAGATTCCTGGATGAACGGCAGGCAACAGGGGCTAGAAGAGCCTTACTATGGTCCAATTGAAGCGAGTTTTCCTCGAAAGGGGCTGAGAAAACTGCGGAAACTTAGAACTCTGACCAAAATTCAAAACTGTATTAACGAAAAACTTGGAAAAAACGTATTAAATTAACTTTTTAATTAGATGTTTTATTTTTTGCAGGACCCTGGACTACCGCTACGACGGCGCAACGCAACAATTCACTGATTTAGGCAAGTTTCGAAAAATTTATATTTCGAAATTTCTCTAATTCTTCGTCGGTTACGTGAACTTTCTGTAGGTAGGTACCTGGGCGCTCGGACACAAAAATTGAATTTTCCGCTCTGGATGGCGGTCAAATCGCGCGAATCGCTCAGGGTGGGTAACAGGGGGTGGTTTACAACTATTTATGGTAAAATTGAAGCAAGTTTTCTTCGGAAAATTTGAGAAAACGGCTGTCACAACGAAATTTGTACCAAAATTTGACTCTAATTTTATGAAAAAATACGATAAATATATGTAATAACTATCTACTTCTCTCTTTTTCAGATTCCTGGATGAACGGCAGGCAACAGGGGCTAGAAGAGCCTTACTATGGTCCAATTGAAGCGAGTTTTCCTCGAAAGGGGCTGAGAAAACTGCGGAAACTTAGAACTCTGACCAAAATTCAAAACTGTATTAACGAAAAACTTGGAAAAAACGTATTAAATTAACTTTTTAATTAGATGTTTTATTTTTTGCAGGACCCTGGACTACCGCTACGACGGCGCAACGCAACAATTCACTGATTTAGGCAAGTTTCGAAAAATTTATATTTCGAAATTTCTCTAATTCTTCGTCGGTTACGTGAACTTTCTGTAGGTAGGTACCTGGGCGCTCGGACACAAAAATTGAATTTTCCGCTCTGGATGGCGGTCAAATCGCGCGAATCGCTCAGGGTGGGTAACAGGGGGTGGTTTACAACTATTTATGGTAAAATTGAAGCAAGTTTTCTTCGGAAAATTTGAGAAAACGGCTGTCACAACGAAATTTGTACCAAAATTTGACTCTAATTTTATGAAAAAATACGATAAATATATGTAATAACTATCTACTTCTCTCTTTTTCAGATTCCTGGATGAACGGCAGGCAACAGGGGCTAGAAGAGCCTTACTATGGTCCAATTGAAGCGAGTTTTCCTCGAAAGGGGCTGAGAAAACTGCGGAAACTTAGAACTCTGACCAAAATTCAAAACTGTATTAACGAAAAACTTGGAAAAAACGTATTAAATTAACTTTTTAATTAGATGTTTTATTTTTTGCAGGACCCTGGACTACCGCTACGACGGCGCAACGCAACAATTCACTGATTTAGGCAAGTTTCGAAAAATTTATATTTCGAAATTTCTCTAATTCTTCGTCGGTTACGTGAACTTTCTGTAGGTAGGTACCTGGGCGCTCGGACACAAAAATTGAATTTTCCGCTCTGGATGGCGGTCAAATCGCGCGAATCGCTCAGGGTGGGTAACAGGGGGTGGTTTACAACTATTTATGGTAAAATTGAAGCAAGTTTTCTTCGGAAAATTTGAGAAAACGGCTGTCACAACGAAATTTGTACCAAAATTTGACTCTAATTTTATGAAAAAATACGATAAATATATGTAATAACTATCTACTTCTCTCTTTTTCAGATTCCTGGATGAACGGCAGGCAACAGGGGCTAGAAGAGCCTTACTATGGTCCAATTGAAGCGAGTTTTCCTCGAAAGGGGCTGAGAAAACTGCGGAAACTTAGAACTCTGACCAAAATTCAAAACTGTATTAACGAAAAACTTGGAAAAAACGTATTAAATTAACTTTTTAATTAGATGTTTTATTTTTTGCAGGACCCTGGACTACCGCTACGACGGCGCAACGCAACAATTCACTGATTTAGGCAAGTTTCGAAAAATTTATATTTCGAAATTTCTCTAATTCTTCGTCGGTTACGTGAACTTTCTGTAGGTAGGTACCTGGGCGCTCGGACACAAAAATTGAATTTTCCGCTCTGGATGGCGGTCAAATCGCGCGAATCGCTCAGGGTGGGTAACAGGGGGTGGTTTACAACTATTTATGGTAAAATTGAAGCAAGTTTTCTTCGGAAAATTTGAGAAAACGGCTGTCACAACGAAATTTGTACCAAAATTTGACTCTAATTTTATGAAAAAATACGATAAATATATGTAATAACTATCTACTTCTCTCTTTTTCAGATTCCTGGATGAACGGCAGGCAACAGGGGCTAGAAGAGCCTTACTATGGTCCAATTGAAGCGAGTTTTCCTCGAAAGGGGCTGAGAAAACTGCGGAAACTTAGAACTCTGACCAAAATTCAAAACTGTATTAACGAAAAACTTGGAAAAAACGTATTAAATTAACTTTTTAATTAGATGTTTTATTTTTTGCAGGACCCTGGACTACCGCTACGACGGCGCAACGCAACAATTCACTGATTTAGGCAAGTTTCGAAAAATTTATATTTCGAAATTTCTCTAATTCTTCGTCGGTTACGTGAACTTTCTGTAGGTAGGTACCTGGGCGCTCGGACACAAAAATTGAATTTTCCGCTCTGGATGGCGGTCAAATCGCGCGAATCGCTCAGGGTGGGTAACAGGGGGTGGTTTACAACTATTTATGGTAAAATTGAAGCAAGTTTTCTTCGGAAAATTTGAGAAAACGGCTGTCACAACGAAATTTGTACCAAAATTTGACTCTAATTTTATGAAAAAATACGATAAATATATGTAATAACTATCTACTTCTCTCTTTTTCAGATTCCTGGATGAACGGCAGGCAACAGGGGCTAGAAGAGCCTTACTATGGTCCAATTGAAGCGAGTTTTCCTCGAAAGGGGCTGAGAAAACTGCGGAAACTTAGAACTCTGACCAAAATTCAAAACTGTATTAACGAAAAACTTGGAAAAAACGTATTAAATTAACTTTTTAATTAGATGTTTTATTTTTTGCAGGACCCTGGACTACCGCTACGACGGCGCAACGCAACAATTCACTGATTTAGGCAAGTTTCGAAAAATTTATATTTCGAAATTTCTCTAATTCTTCGTCGGTTACGTGAACTTTCTGTAGGTAGGTACCTGGGCGCTCGGACACAAAAATTGAATTTTCCGCTCTGGATGGCGGTCAAATCGCGCGAATCGCTCAGGGTGGGTAACAGGGGGTGGTTTACAACTATTTATGGTAAAATTGAAGCAAGTTTTCTTCGGAAAATTTGAGAAAACGGCTGTCACAACGAAATTTGTACCAAAATTTGACTCTAATTTTATGAAAAAATACGATAAATATATGTAATAACTATCTACTTCTCTCTTTTTCAGATTCCTGGATGAACGGCAGGCAACAGGGGCTAGAAGAGCCTTACTATGGTCCAATTGAAGCGAGTTTTCCTCGAAAGGGGCTGAGAAAACTGCGGAAACTTAGAACTCTGACCAAAATTCAAAACTGTATTAACGAAAAACTTGGAAAAAACGTATTAAATTAACTTTTTAATTAGATGTTTTATTTTTTGCAGGACCCTGGACTACCGCTACGACGGCGCAACGCAACAATTCACTGATTTAGGCAAGTTTCGAAAAATTTATATTTCGAAATTTCTCTAATTCTTCGTCGGTTACGTGAACTTTCTGTAGGTAGGTACCTGGGCGCTCGGACACAAAAATTGAATTTTCCGCTCTGGATGGCGGTCAAATCGCGCGAATCGCTCAGGGTGGGTAACAGGGGGTGGTTTACAACTATTTATGGTAAAATTGAAGCAAGTTTTCTTCGGAAAATTTGAGAAAACGGCTGTCACAACGAAATTTGTACCAAAATTTGACTCTAATTTTATGAAAAAATACGATAAATATATGTAATAACTATCTACTTCTCTCTTTTTCAGATTCCTGGATGAACGGCAGGCAACAGGGGCTAGAAGAGCCTTACTATGGTCCAATTGAAGCGAGTTTTCCTCGAAAGGGGCTGAGAAAACTGCGGAAACTTAGAACTCTGACCAAAATTCAAAACTGTATTAACGAAAAACTTGGAAAAAACGTATTAAATTAACTTTTTAATTAGATGTTTTATTCTTCCCTGATCTTTTTCTTGACATATGAAAGGGGGATTTGGTCGTAGCTGGGGGGTTGGTCACTTAGGGCCGCGGTCTTCGCGAGCTCATCCGCTCGTTCATTACCCGCAGTTCCCACATGAGCCCTCAGCCAGAACAACCGGATATTTGATTTCGCCGTTTTGATGTTGTTTTTTATAGTCCCGTCGGAGTTTGTCCGGATCTCTATCCTTGGGAGGGGTCCTATACATGATGTAGGTGCGCTGCTAGCAGTTGGGACCGAAAGCAAAAACGAGAAACCGACTTTAAAAGTTTTGAAACTTTTTCTATGCGATGTGTCTAGCTTAGCGGTAACTTCTCTGGGTGGGCGGGAGGGCGCAAAAATTGGTTTCCTTGCTGTGGATCGCTCTGAAAACGCGGGATATGCTTCGGGAGGTATCACGGGGCTAGAAGAGCCTTACTACGGTCGAATTGAAGGAGGTTTTCCTCGAAAAATTCGGAAAAACTGCAGAAACTACGAAATTTAAACTAAAATTGACTCTAATTTCTTGAAAAAACACGAAAAACTGCAACTAATTAACTTTCTAATGGATTCTACTTTATGTTTCAGGTGACTGGAGGGCCGCTACGACGACGGAAGGGAGCAAACTATTGGGATTCACAAGATACGAATTTATGAAAATTTCAAAATGTTCGAAATCTCGACTGCTTAGGTGAACTTTTTGAGGCGGTCGGGTACAAAAATTGGTTTCCTTGCTGTGGATCGCTCTGAAAACGCGGGATATGCTTCGGGAGGTATCACGGGGCTAGAAGAGCCTTACTACGGTCGAATTGAAGGAGGTTTTCCTCGAAAAATTCGGAAAAACTGCAGAAACTACGAAATTTAAACTAAAATTGACTCTAATTTCTTGAAAAAACACGAAAAACTGCAACTAATTAACTTTCTAATGGATTCTACTTTATGTTTCAGGTGACTGGAGGGCCGCTACGACGACGGAAGGGAGCAAACTATTGGGATTCACAAGATACGAATTTATGAAAATTTCAAAATGTTCGAAATCTCGACTGCTTAGGTGAACTTTTTGAGGCGGTCGGGTACAAAAATTGGTTTCCTTGCTGTGGATCGCTCTGAAAACGCGGGATATGCTTCGGGAGGTATCACGGGGCTAGAAGAGCCTTACTACGGTCGAATTGAAGGAGGTTTTCCTCGAAAAATTCGGAAAAACTGCAGAAACTACGAAATTTAAACTAAAATTGACTCTAATTTCTTGAAAAAACACGAAAAACTGCAACTAATTAACTTTCTAATGGATTCTACTTTATGTTTCAGGTGACTGGAGGGCCGCTACGACGACGGAAGGGAGCAAACTATTGGGATTCACAAGATACGAATTTATGAAAATTTCAAAATGTTCGAAATCTCGACTGCTTAGGTGAACTTTTTGAGGCGGTCGGGTACAAAAATTGGTTTCCTTGCTGTGGATCGCTCTGAAAACGCGGGATATGCTTCGGGAGGTATCACGGGGCTAGAAGAGCCTTACTACGGTCGAATTGAAGGAGGTTTTCCTCGAAAAATTCGGAAAAACTGCAGAAACTACGAAATTTAAACTAAAATTGACTCTAATTTCTTGAAAAAACACGAAAAACTGCAACTAATTAACTTTCTAATGGATTCTACTTTATGTTTCAGGTGACTGGAGGGCCGCTACGACGACGGAAGGGAGCAAACTATTGGGATTCACAAGATACGAATTTATGAAAATTTCAAAATGTTCGAAATCTCGACTGCTTAGGTGAACTTTTTGAGGCGGTCGGGTACAAAAATTGGTTTCCTTGCTGTGGATCGCTCTGAAAACGCGGGATATGCTTCGGGAGGTATCACGGGGCTAGAAGAGCCTTACTACGGTCGAATTGAAGGAGGTTTTCCTCGAAAAATTCGGAAAAACTGCAGAAACTACGAAATTTAAACTAAAATTGACTCTAATTTCTTGAAAAAACACGAAAAACTGCAACTAATTAACTTTCTAATGGATTCTACTTTATGTTTCAGGTGACTGGAGGGCCGCTACGACGACGGAAGGGAGCAAACTATTGGGATTCACAAGATACGAATTTATGAAAATTTCAAAATGTTCGAAATCTCGACTGCTTAGGTGAACTTTTTGAGGCGGTCGGGTACAAAAATTGGTTTCCTTGCTGTGGATCGCTCTGAAAACGCGGGATATGCTTCGGGAGGTATCACGGGGCTAGAAGAGCCTTACTACGGTCGAATTGAAGGAGGTTTTCCTCGAAAAATTCGGAAAAACTGCAGAAACTACGAAATTTAAACTAAAATTGACTCTAATTTCTTGAAAAAACACGAAAAACTGCAACTAATTAACTTTCTAATGGATTCTACTTTATGTTTCAGGTGACTGGAGGGCCGCTACGACGACGGAAGGGAGCAAACTATTGGGATTCACAAGATACGAATTTATGAAAATTTCAAAATGTTCGAAATCTCGACTGCTTAGGTGAACTTTTTGAGGCGGTCGGGTACAAAAATTGGTTTCCTTGCTGTGGATCGCTCTGAAAACGCGGGATATGCTTCGGGAGGTATCACGGGGCTAGAAGAGCCTTACTACGGTCGAATTGAAGGAGGTTTTCCTCGAAAAATTCGGAAAAACTGCAGAAACTACGAAATTTAAACTAAAATTGACTCTAATTTCTTGAAAAAACACGAAAAACTGCAACTAATTAACTTTCTAATGGATTCTACTTTATGTTTCAGGTGACTGGAGGGCCGCTACGACGACGGAAGGGAGCAAACTATTGGGATTCACAAGATACGAATTTATGAAAATTTCAAAATGTTCGAAATCTCGACTGCTTAGGTGAACTTTTTGAGGCGGTCGGGTACAAAAATTGGTTTCCTTGCTGTGGATCGCTCTGAAAACGCGGGATATGCTTCGGGAGGTATCACGGGGCTAGAAGAGCCTTACTACGGTCGAATTGAAGGAGGTTTTCCTCGAAAAATTCGGAAAAACTGCAGAAACTACGAAATTTAAACTAAAATTGACTCTAATTTCTTGAAAAAACACGAAAAACTGCAACTAATTAACTTTCTAATGGATTCTACTTTATGTTTCAGGTGACTGGAGGGCCGCTACGACGACGGAAGGGAGCAAACTATTGGGATTCACAAGATACGAATTTATGAAAATTTCAAAATGTTCGAAATCTCGACTGCTTAGGTGAACTTTTTGAGGCGGTCGGGTACAAAAATTGGTTTCCTTGCTGTGGATCGCTCTGAAAACGCGGGATATGCTTCGGGAGGTATCACGGGGCTAGAAGAGCCTTACTACGGTCGAATTGAAGGAGGTTTTCCTCGAAAAATTCGGAAAAACTGCAGAAACTACGAAATTTAAACTAAAATTGACTCTAATTTCTTGAAAAAACACGAAAAACTGCAACTAATTAACTTTCTAATGGATTCTACTTTATGTTTCAGGTGACTGGAGGGCCGCTACGACGACGGAAGGGAGCAAACTATTGGGATTCACAAGATACGAATTTATGAAAATTTCAAAATGTTCGAAATCTCGACTGCTTAGGTGAACTTTTTGAGGCGGTCGGGTACAAAAATTGGTTTCCTTGCTGTGGATCGCTCTGAAAACGCGGGATATGCTTCGGGAGGTATCACGGGGCTAGAAGAGCCTTACTACGGTCGAATTGAAGGAGGTTTTCCTCGAAAAATTCGGAAAAACTGCAGAAACTACGAAATTTAAACTAAAATTGACTCTAATTTCTTGAAAAAACACGAAAAACTGCAACTAATTAACTTTCTAATGGATTCTACTTTATGTTTCAGGTGACTGGAGGGCCGCTACGACGACGGAAGGGAGCAAACTATTGGGATTCACAAGATACGAATTTATGAAAATTTCAAAATGTTCGAAATCTCGACTGCTTAGGTGAACTTTTTGAGGCGGTCGGGTACAAAAATTGGTTTCCTTGCTGTGGATCGCTCTGAAAACGCGGGATATGCTTCGGGAGGTATCACGGGGCTAGAAGAGCCTTACTACGGTCGAATTGAAGGAGGTTTTCCTCGAAAAATTCGGAAAAACTGCAGAAACTACGAAATTTAAACTAAAATTGACTCTAATTTCTTGAAAAAACACGAAAAACTGCAACTAATTAACTTTCTAATGGATTCTACTTTATGTTTCAGGTGACTGGAGGGCCGCTACGACGACGGAAGGGAGCAAACTATTGGGATTCACAAGATACGAATTTATGAAAATTTCAAAATGTTCGAAATCTCGACTGCTTAGGTGAACTTTTTGAGGCGGTCGGGTACAAAAATTGGTTTCCTTGCTGTGGATCGCTCTGAAAACGCGGGATATGCTTCGGGAGGTATCACGGGGCTAGAAGAGCCTTACTACGGTCGAATTGAAGGAGGTTTTCCTCGAAAAATTCGGAAAAACTGCAGAAACTACGAAATTTAAACTAAAATTGACTCTAATTTCTTGAAAAAACACGAAAAACTGCAACTAATTAACTTTCTAATGGATTCTACTTTATGTTTCAGGTGACTGGAGGGCCGCTACGACGACGGAAGGGAGCAAACTATTGGGATTCACAAGATACGAATTTATGAAAATTTCAAAATGTTCGAAATCTCGACTGCTTAGGTGAACTTTTTGAGGCGGTCGGGTACAAAAATTGGTTTCCTTGCTGTGGATCGCTCTGAAAACGCGGGATATGCTTCGGGAGGTATCACGGGGCTAGAAGAGCCTTACTACGGTCGAATTGAAGGAGGTTTTCCTCGAAAAATTCGGAAAAACTGCAGAAACTACGAAATTTAAACTAAAATTGACTCTAATTTCTTGAAAAAACACGAAAAACTGCAACTAATTAACTTTCTAATGGATTCTACTTTATGTTTCAGGTGACTGGAGGGCCGCTACGACGACGGAAGGGAGCAAACTATTGGGATTCACAAGATACGAATTTATGAAAATTTCAAAATGTTCGAAATCTCGACTGCTTAGGTGAACTTTTTGAGGCGGTCGGGTACAAAAATTGGTTTCCTTGCTGTGGATCGCTCTGAAAACGCGGGATATGCTTCGGGAGGTATCACGGGGCTAGAAGAGCCTTACTACGGTCGAATTGAAGGAGGTTTTCCTCGAAAAATTCGGAAAAACTGCAGAAACTACGAAATTTAAACTAAAATTGACTCTAATTTCTTGAAAAAACACGAAAAACTGCAACTAATTAACTTTCTAATGGATTCTACTTTATGTTTCAGGTGACTGGAGGGCCGCTACGACGACGGAAGGGAGCAAACTATTGGGATTCACAAGATACGAATTTATGAAAATTTCAAAATGTTCGAAATCTCGACTGCTTAGGTGAACTTTTTGAGGCGGTCGGGTACAAAAATTGGTTTCCTTGCTGTGGATCGCTCTGAAAACGCGGGATATGCTTCGGGAGGTATCACGGGGCTAGAAGAGCCTTACTACGGTCGAATTGAAGGAGGTTTTCCTCGAAAAATTCGGAAAAACTGCAGAAACTACGAAATTTAAACTAAAATTGACTCTAATTTCTTGAAAAAACACGAAAAACTGCAACTAATTAACTTTCTAATGGATTCTACTTTATGTTTCAGGTGACTGGAGGGCCGCTACGACGACGGAAGGGAGCAAACTATTGGGATTCACAAGATACGAATTTATGAAAATTTCAAAATGTTCGAAATCTCGACTGCTTAGGTGAACTTTTTGAGGCGGTCGGGTACAAAAATCGATTTCCTCGCTGTGGATCGCTCTGAAAATGCGGGATATGCTTCGGGAGGTATCACGGGGCTAGAAGAGCCTTACTACGGTCAAATTGAAGGAGGTTTTCCTCGAAAAATGCGGAAAAACTGCAGAAACTACGAAATTTAAACTATTTTTGACTCTATTTTCTTGAAAAAATGCGAAAAACTACAACTGATGAACTTTTTAATTGATTCTACTTTATGTTTCAGATCACTGGAAGGCCGCTACGATGTCACAAGGGAGCTAACTACTGGAATTCACAAGATACGATTTTATGAAAATTTCAAAATGTTCGAAATCTCGACTGCTTAGGTGAACTTTTTGAGGCGGTCGGGTACAAAAATCGATTTCCTCGCTGTGGATCGCTCTGAAAATGCGGGATATGCTTCGGGAGGTATCACGGGGCTAGAAGAGCCTTACTACGGTCAAATTGAAGGAGGTTTTCCTCGAAAAATGCGGAAAAACTGCAGAAACTACGAAATTTAAACTATTTTTGACTCTATTTTCTTGAAAAAATGCGAAAAACTACAACTGATGAACTTTTTAATTGATTCTACTTTATGTTTCAGATCACTGGAAGGCCGCTACGATGTCACAAGGGAGCTAACTACTGGAATTCACAAGATACGATTTTATGAAAATTTCAAAATGTTCGAAATCTCGACTGCTTAGGTGAACTTTTTGAGGCGGTCGGGTACAAAAATCGATTTCCTCGCTGTGGATCGCTCTGAAAATGCGGGATATGCTTCGGGAGGTATCACGGGGCTAGAAGAGCCTTACTACGGTCAAATTGAAGGAGGTTTTCCTCGAAAAATGCGGAAAAACTGCAGAAACTACGAAATTTAAACTATTTTTGACTCTATTTTCTTGAAAAAATGCGAAAAACTACAACTGATGAACTTTTTAATTGATTCTACTTTATGTTTCAGATCACTGGAAGGCCGCTACGATGTCACAAGGGAGCTAACTACTGGAATTCACAAGATACGATTTTATGAAAATTTCAAAATGTTCGAAATCTCGACTGCTTAGGTGAACTTTTTGAGGCGGTCGGGTACAAAAATCGATTTCCTCGCTGTGGATCGCTCTGAAAATGCGGGATATGCTTCGGGAGGTATCACGGGGCTAGAAGAGCCTTACTACGGTCAAATTGAAGGAGGTTTTCCTCGAAAAATGCGGAAAAACTGCAGAAACTACGAAATTTAAACTATTTTTGACTCTATTTTCTTGAAAAAATGCGAAAAACTACAACTGATGAACTTTTTAATTGATTCTACTTTATGTTTCAGATCACTGGAAGGCCGCTACGATGTCACAAGGGAGCTAACTACTGGAATTCACAAGATACGATTTTATGAAAATTTCAAAATGTTCGAAATCTCGACTGCTTAGGTGAACTTTTTGAGGCGGTCGGGTACAAAAATCGATTTCCTCGCTGTGGATCGCTCTGAAAATGCGGGATATGCTTCGGGAGGTATCACGGGGCTAGAAGAGCCTTACTACGGTCAAATTGAAGGAGGTTTTCCTCGAAAAATGCGGAAAAACTGCAGAAACTACGAAATTTAAACTATTTTTGACTCTATTTTCTTGAAAAAATGCGAAAAACTACAACTGATGAACTTTTTAATTGATTCTACTTTATGTTTCAGATCACTGGAAGGCCGCTACGATGTCACAAGGGAGCTAACTACTGGAATTCACAAGATACGATTTTATGAAAATTTCAAAATGTTCGAAATCTCGACTGCTTAGGTGAACTTTTTGAGGCGGTCGGGTACAAAAATCGATTTCCTCGCTGTGGATCGCTCTGAAAATGCGGGATATGCTTCGGGAGGTATCACGGGGCTAGAAGAGCCTTACTACGGTCAAATTGAAGGAGGTTTTCCTCGAAAAATGCGGAAAAACTGCAGAAACTACGAAATTTAAACTATTTTTGACTCTATTTTCTTGAAAAAATGCGAAAAACTACAACTGATGAACTTTTTAATTGATTCTACTTTATGTTTCAGATCACTGGAAGGCCGCTACGATGTCACAAGGGAGCTAACTACTGGAATTCACAAGATACGATTTTATGAAAATTTCAAAATGTTCGAAATCTCGACTGCTTAGGTGAACTTTTTGAGGCGGTCGGGTACAAAAATCGATTTCCTCGCTGTGGATCGCTCTGAAAATGCGGGATATGCTTCGGGAGGTATCACGGGGCTAGAAGAGCCTTACTACGGTCAAATTGAAGGAGGTTTTCCTCGAAAAATGCGGAAAAACTGCAGAAACTACGAAATTTAAACTATTTTTGACTCTATTTTCTTGAAAAAATGCGAAAAACTACAACTGATGAACTTTTTAATTGATTCTACTTTATGTTTCAGATCACTGGAAGGCCGCTACGATGTCACAAGGGAGCTAACTACTGGAATTCACAAGATACGATTTTATGAAAATTTCAAAATGTTCGAAATCTCGACTGCTTAGGTGAACTTTTTGAGGCGGTCGGGTACAAAAATCGATTTCCTCGCTGTGGATCGCTCTGAAAATGCGGGATATGCTTCGGGAGGTATCACGGGGCTAGAAGAGCCTTACTACGGTCAAATTGAAGGAGGTTTTCCTCGAAAAATGCGGAAAAACTGCAGAAACTACGAAATTTAAACTATTTTTGACTCTATTTTCTTGAAAAAATGCGAAAAACTACAACTGATGAACTTTTTAATTGATTCTACTTTATGTTTCAGATCACTGGAAGGCCGCTACGATGTCACAAGGGAGCTAACTACTGGAATTCACAAGATACGATTTTATGAAAATTTCAAAATGTTCGAAATCTCGACTGCTTAGGTGAACTTTTTGAGGCGGTCGGGTACAAAAATCGATTTCCTCGCTGTGGATCGCTCTGAAAATGCGGGATATGCTTCGGGAGGTATCACGGGGCTAGAAGAGCCTTACTACGGTCAAATTGAAGGAGGTTTTCCTCGAAAAATGCGGAAAAACTGCAGAAACTACGAAATTTAAACTATTTTTGACTCTATTTTCTTGAAAAAATGCGAAAAACTACAACTGATGAACTTTTTAATTGATTCTACTTTATGTTTCAGATCACTGGAAGGCCGCTACGATGTCACAAGGGAGCTAACTACTGGAATTCACAAGATACGATTTTATGAAAATTTCAAAATGTTCGAAATCTCGACTGCTTAGGTGAACTTTTTGAGGCGGTCGGGTACAAAAATCGATTTCCTCGCTGTGGATCGCTCTGAAAATGCGGGATATGCTTCGGGAGGTATCACGGGGCTAGAAGAGCCTTACTACGGTCAAATTGAAGGAGGTTTTCCTCGAAAAATGCGGAAAAACTGCAGAAACTACGAAATTTAAACTATTTTTGACTCTATTTTCTTGAAAAAATGCGAAAAACTACAACTGATGAACTTTTTAATTGATTCTACTTTATGTTTCAGATCACTGGAAGGCCGCTACGATGTCACAAGGGAGCTAACTACTGGAATTCACAAGATACGATTTTATGAAAATTTCAAAATGTTCGAAATCTCGACTGCTTAGGTGAACTTTTTGAGGCGGTCGGGTACAAAAATCGATTTCCTCGCTGTGGATCGCTCTGAAAATGCGGGATATGCTTCGGGAGGTATCACGGGGCTAGAAGAGCCTTACTACGGTCAAATTGAAGGAGGTTTTCCTCGAAAAATGCGGAAAAACTGCAGAAACTACGAAATTTAAACTATTTTTGACTCTATTTTCTTGAAAAAATGCGAAAAACTACAACTGATGAACTTTTTAATTGATTCTACTTTATGTTTCAGATCACTGGAAGGCCGCTACGATGTCACAAGGGAGCTAACTACTGGAATTCACAAGATACGATTTTATGAAAATTTCAAAATGTTCGAAATCTCGACTGCTTAGGTGAACTTTTTGAGGCGGTCGGGTACAAAAATCGATTTCCTCGCTGTGGATCGCTCTGAAAATGCGGGATATGCTTCGGGAGGTATCACGGGGCTAGAAGAGCCTTACTACGGTCAAATTGAAGGAGGTTTTCCTCGAAAAATGCGGAAAAACTGCAGAAACTACGAAATTTAAACTATTTTTGACTCTATTTTCTTGAAAAAATGCGAAAAACTACAACTGATGAACTTTTTAATTGATTCTACTTTATGTTTCAGATCACTGGAAGGCCGCTACGATGTCACAAGGGAGCTAACTACTGGAATTCACAAGATACGATTTTATGAAAATTTCAAAATGTTCGAAATCTCGACTGCTTAGGTGAACTTTTTGAGGCGGTCGGGTACAAAAATCGATTTCCTCGCTGTGGATCGCTCTGAAAATGCGGGATATGCTTCGGGAGGTATCACGGGGCTAGAAGAGCCTTACTACGGTCAAATTGAAGGAGGTTTTCCTCGAAAAATGCGGAAAAACTGCAGAAACTACGAAATTTAAACTATTTTTGACTCTATTTTCTTGAAAAAATGCGAAAAACTACAACTGATGAACTTTTTAATTGATTCTACTTTATGTTTCAGATCACTGGAAGGCCGCTACGATGTCACAAGGGAGCTAACTACTGGAATTCACAAGATACGATTTTATGAAAATTTCAAAATGTTCGAAATCTCGACTGCTTAGGTGAACTTTTTGAGGCGGTCGGGTACAAAAATCGATTTCCTCGCTGTGGATCGCTCTGAAAATGCGGGATATGCTTCGGGAGGTATCACGGGGCTAGAAGAGCCTTACTACGGTCAAATTGAAGGAGGTTTTCCTCGAAAAATGCGGAAAAACTGCAGAAACTACGAAATTTAAACTATTTTTGACTCTATTTTCTTGAAAAAATGCGAAAAACTACAACTGATGAACTTTTTAATTGATTCTACTTTATGTTTCAGATCACTGGAAGGCCGCTACGATGTCACAAGGGAGCTAACTACTGGAATTCACAAGATACGATTTTATGAAAATTTCAAAATGTTCGAAATCTCGACTGCTTAGGTGAACTTTTTGAGGCGGTCGGGTACAAAAATCGATTTCCTCGCTGTGGATCGCTCTGAAAATGCGGGATATGCTTCGGGAGGTATCACGGGGCTAGAAGAGCCTTACTACGGTCAAATTGAAGGAGGTTTTCCTCGAAAAATGCGGAAAAACTGCAGAAACTACGAAATTTAAACTATTTTTGACTCTATTTTCTTGAAAAAATGCGAAAAACTACAACTGATGAACTTTTTAATTGATTCTACTTTATGTTTCAGATCACTGGAAGGCCGCTACGATGTCACAAGGGAGCTAACTACTGGAATTCACAAGATACGATTTTATGAAAATTTCAAAATGTTCGAAATCTCGACTGCTTAGGTGAACTTTTTGAGGCGGTCGGGTACAAAAATCGATTTCCTCGCTGTGGATCGCTCTGAAAATGCGGGATATGCTTCGGGAGGTATCACGGGGCTAGAAGAGCCTTACTACGGTCAAATTGAAGGAGGTTTTCCTCGAAAAATGCGGAAAAACTGCAGAAACTACGAAATTTAAACTATTTTTGACTCTATTTTCTTGAAAAAATGCGAAAAACTACAACTGATGAACTTTTTAATTGATTCTACTTTATGTTTCAGATCACTGGAAGGCCGCTACGATGTCACAAGGGAGCTAACTACTGGAATTCACAAGATACGATTTTATGAAAATTTCAAAATGTTCGAAATCTCGACTGCTTAGGTGAACTTTTTGAGGCGGTCGGGTACAAAAATCGATTTCCTCGCTGTGGATCGCTCTGAAAATGCGGGATATGCTTCGGGAGGTATCACGGGGCTAGAAGAGCCTTACTACGGTCAAATTGAAGGAGGTTTTCCTCGAAAAATGCGGAAAAACTGCAGAAACTACGAAATTTAAACTATTTTTGACTCTATTTTCTTGAAAAAATGCGAAAAACTACAACTGATGAACTTTTTAATTGATTCTACTTTATGTTTCAGATCACTGGAAGGCCGCTACGATGTCACAAGGGAGCTAACTACTGGAATTCACAAGATACGATTTTATGAAAATTTCAAAATGTTCGAAATCTCGACTGCTTAGGTGAACTTTTTGAGGCGGTCGGGTACAAAAATCGATTTCCTCGCTGTGGATCGCTCTGAAAATGCGGGATATGCTTCGGGAGGTATCACGGGGCTAGAAGAGCCTTACTACGGTCAAATTGAAGGAGGTTTTCCTCGAAAAATGCGGAAAAACTGCAGAAACTACGAAATTTAAACTATTTTTGACTCTATTTTCTTGAAAAAATGCGAAAAACTACAACTGATGAACTTTTTAATTGATTCTACTTTATGTTTCAGATCACTGGAAGGCCGCTACGATGTCACAAGGGAGCTAACTACTGGAATTCACAAGATACGATTTTATGAAAATTTCAAAATGTTCGAAATCTCGACTGCTTAGGTGAACTTTTTGAGGCGGTCGGGTACAAAAATCGATTTCCTCGCTGTGGATCGCTCTGAAAATGCGGGATATGCTTCGGGAGGTATCACGGGGCTAGAAGAGCCTTACTACGGTCAAATTGAAGGAGGTTTTCCTCGAAAAATGCGGAAAAACTGCAGAAACTACGAAATTTAAACTATTTTTGACTCTATTTTCTTGAAAAAATGCGAAAAACTACAACTGATGAACTTTTTAATTGATTCTACTTTATGTTTCAGATCACTGGAAGGCCGCTACGATGTCACAAGGGAGCTAACTACTGGAATTCACAAGATACGATTTTATGAAAATTTCAAAATGTTCGAAATCTCGACTGCTTAGGTGAACTTTTTGAGGCGGTCGGGTACAAAAATCGATTTCCTCGCTGTGGATCGCTCTGAAAATGCGGGATATGCTTCGGGAGGTATCACGGGGCTAGAAGAGCCTTACTACGGTCAAATTGAAGGAGGTTTTCCTCGAAAAATGCGGAAAAACTGCAGAAACTACGAAATTTAAACTATTTTTGACTCTATTTTCTTGAAAAAATGCGAAAAACTACAACTGATGAACTTTTTAATTGATTCTACTTTATGTTTCAGATCACTGGAAGGCCGCTACGATGTCACAAGGGAGCTAACTACTGGAATTCACAAGATACGATTTTATGAAAATTTCAAAATGTTCGAAATCTCGACTGCTTAGGTGAACTTTTTGAGGCGGTCGGGTACAAAAATCGATTTCCTCGCTGTGGATCGCTCTGAAAATGCGGGATATGCTTCGGGAGGTATCACGGGGCTAGAAGAGCCTTACTACGGTCAAATTGAAGGAGGTTTTCCTCGAAAAATGCGGAAAAACTGCAGAAACTACGAAATTTAAACTATTTTTGACTCTATTTTCTTGAAAAAATGCGAAAAACTACAACTGATGAACTTTTTAATTGATTCTACTTTATGTTTCAGATCACTGGAAGGCCGCTACGATGTCACAAGGGAGCTAACTACTGGAATTCACAAGATACGATTTTATGAAAATTTCAAAATGTTCGAAATCTCGACTGCTTAGGTGAACTTTTTGAGGCGGTCGGGTACAAAAATCGATTTCCTCGCTGTGGATCGCTCTGAAAATGCGGGATATGCTTCGGGAGGTATCACGGGGCTAGAAGAGCCTTACTACGGTCAAATTGAAGGAGGTTTTCCTCGAAAAATGCGGAAAAACTGCAGAAACTACGAAATTTAAACTATTTTTGACTCTATTTTCTTGAAAAAATGCGAAAAACTACAACTGATGAACTTTTTAATTGATTCTACTTTATGTTTCAGATCACTGGAAGGCCGCTACGATGTCACAAGGGAGCTAACTACTGGAATTCACAAGATACGATTTTATGAAAATTTCAAAATGTTCGAAATCTCGACTGCTTAGGTGAACTTTTTGAGGCGGTCGGGTACAAAAATCGATTTCCTCGCTGTGGATCGCTCTGAAAATGCGGGATATGCTTCGGGAGGTATCACGGGGCTAGAAGAGCCTTACTACGGTCAAATTGAAGGAGGTTTTCCTCGAAAAATGCGGAAAAACTGCAGAAACTACGAAATTTAAACTATTTTTGACTCTATTTTCTTGAAAAAATGCGAAAAACTACAACTGATGAACTTTTTAATTGATTCTACTTTATGTTTCAGATCACTGGAAGGCCGCTACGATGTCACAAGGGAGCTAACTACTGGAATTCACAAGATACGATTTTATGAAAATTTCAAAATGTTCGAAATCTCGACTGCTTAGGTGAACTTTTTGAGGCGGTCGGGTACAAAAATCGATTTCCTCGCTGTGGATCGCTCTGAAAATGCGGGATATGCTTCGGGAGGTATCACGGGGCTAGAAGAGCCTTACTACGGTCAAATTGAAGGAGGTTTTCCTCGAAAAATGCGGAAAAACTGCAGAAACTACGAAATTTAAACTATTTTTGACTCTATTTTCTTGAAAAAATGCGAAAAACTACAACTGATGAACTTTTTAATTGATTCTACTTTATGTTTCAGATCACTGGAAGGCCGCTACGATGTCACAAGGGAGCTAACTACTGGAATTCACAAGATACGATTTTATGAAAATTTCAAAATGTTCGAAATCTCGACTGCTTAGGTGAACTTTTTGAGGCGGTCGGGTACAAAAATCGATTTCCTCGCTGTGGATCGCTCTGAAAATGCGGGATATGCTTCGGGAGGTATCACGGGGCTAGAAGAGCCTTACTACGGTCAAATTGAAGGAGGTTTTCCTCGAAAAATGCGGAAAAACTGCAGAAACTACGAAATTTAAACTATTTTTGACTCTATTTTCTTGAAAAAATGCGAAAAACTACAACTGATGAACTTTTTAATTGATTCTACTTTATGTTTCAGATCACTGGAAGGCCGCTACGATGTCACAAGGGAGCTAACTACTGGAATTCACAAGATACGATTTTATGAAAATTTCAAAATGTTCGAAATCTCGACTGCTTAGGTGAACTTTTTGAGGCGGTCGGGTACAAAAATCGATTTCCTCGCTGTGGATCGCTCTGAAAATGCGGGATATGCTTCGGGAGGTATCACGGGGCTAGAAGAGCCTTACTACGGTCAAATTGAAGGAGGTTTTCCTCGAAAAATGCGGAAAAACTGCAGAAACTACGAAATTTAAACTATTTTTGACTCTATTTTCTTGAAAAAATGCGAAAAACTACAACTGATGAACTTTTTAATTGATTCTACTTTATGTTTCAGATCACTGGAAGGCCGCTACGATGTCACAAGGGAGCTAACTACTGGAATTCACAAGATACGATTTTATGAAAATTTCAAAATGTTCGAAATCTCGACTGCTTAGGTGAACTTTTTGAGGCGGTCGGGTACAAAAATCGATTTCCTCGCTGTGGATCGCTCTGAAAATGCGGGATATGCTTCGGGAGGTATCA
>CAUEGO010000254.1:37500-62500 GCA_958496205.1 Idaea biselata
ACCGTCCATGCTTCCAGGGCATTTGGTGTACCCTGAACGCCTTGGATGGTTTCTGCCGTTTGTAGGATTTTGTCATCGAGCATCACTTTCGTGCACTTGGCTACGATGACTATGGGATCGTTTCCGGATATTTGGAATGAGGGTGGTTCCTTTTGAGATGATGTGTTTGTGTGGGTGCTGTCGTCTCGGGATTCCTCCACTGCTGGAACGAAACCTTCAGTCCCACTGTATGCTGCCATATACGGTCCTTTTATGTCTCCTTTGAGGACCTCTTTCGTAGTGTTGTTGTAGATGGCAGCCTCTGCTTCCTGTAGGAGAACTTTAAGGAGGCCTTCATTCTGCATTTGGAAAGCCTCCATTATTTTCCTGCATGTCGCAAGATACACCTGCTTCGATGCTCTTGTGACACCCAGGAACTCCCGGAATGCATTGGTCCAGTGGGCCTGAAGTGTCGCCCCTGGAGTTATTTGGGGAGAGTTAACCTGGCCCATTTCCGCCCTGGTTCTTGGTTTGGGCGGAGGTATCGGTAGTGCTGGTGCTGGTGTTGACCGGAGGGCCTGGTTAAGCGCAGCTGCTTGTGTGTCTCCCTTAATCTCCCAGTGTTCGGCTTCCCGAGGTGTCTTCCTACCCCCCCTCACTAGGTTTTTTAGTGTTGTTAATAGTCTGCTTGGTGTTAAGGGACTCTCTTTGGCTTTGTGTTGTTTAAGTTGGTTCACGCTCTCCTGGAGTCTCTCCGTTCCGCTTTTTGAACCCGGGCCTGGCTGTGAGACGACATTTGGTGTTTGCCTCTGATCCTTTGCATACTTGGAGGGTAACAGGAAGTCAAGATCCTGTCCCCTGTTTTCGTATGCTATGATCTCGTGTTGTTGAGAGGCTTTTATGCAGCTGAGATAGTCGGCTGCCATTCCCGTGTCGTACTCTATTGCCATAGCGTCCAGGCTAATTTTGCAGGGAGAAAGTCCCGTCTCCGTTCCGAGTATTTCCAGGAATCTGTTGGCCTGGGCGTAAGGGGAGTCGTCGTTTCTTTCAAACATGAGTATGGTTTTGTTTTTTGCCCTTACCAGTTTGAAAGTTACCCCCTTGATTACTCGTGTGGAGAGAGATTTGAAGAAACTCCTTTTGAGCGTGCATTTTCTTGTACTGTTGTTTAACAGCGCGGCCAGGCCCGGCGATATTGTAGTTCTGCCCCTGTCAGAGACATTGCAGAACGCCAAGCCCAACCTTTCGCTGTTTGTGTCCATGAAGAGTGGGACGCATCTCGTCTTTATTCCCGGAGTTCCTGCTTCTGCACATGACAATAGCAGGTTAAAAGTGATTGACGCGGGACCATCCCTTTGGCTGACGTTATTGCCTTGGGTTTGTGAATGGGTCCCGTCTTGTTCCGGGTTTCGGACGGTTTGCCTCCCACTCGTCGTGTGAAGTGTGGATCCGTTTCTTGCGGCGGCTGTTCCGAAGGCTTTTTCGGCAAATTCAAGGAATGCTGGTCTCGCTTTCGCGTCGTACAGAAGCTCGTGGAGCTCCTGTTTAACCAGATTCCTATCCAAGGCTGCCTCCAGATCCATCCTCGCAAGCTGGAACCTCGGACAGTCCAGCAGAATGTGCCATATTGTTTCCCTTTCGTCGGGGTCACATTCACACTCTGGGCTGCCTTTCAGTCCGAACCTATTCAAATATTCGGCTATTCCCCCGTGTCCTGTCAAGATTTGCACCTGAGTATGGGTCAGTGTCTCAGATCGCACCAGCCTGTATGTCTTGGCGACATTAGGTAGCATGATCCTCGTGACCTCTCCTGTGCTGGAAGTGTCGTATCTGTCTTGCCATTTCTTGACAGACTCTTCCCTGATCTTTTTCTTGACATATGAAAGGGGGATTTGGTCGTAGCTGGGGGGTTGGTCACTTAGGGCCGCGGTCTTCGCGAGCTCATCCGCTCGTTCATTACCCGCAGTTCCCACATGAGCCCTCAGCCAGAACAACCGGATATTTGGTTTCGCCGTTTTGATGTTGTTTTTTATTTGTTGTGCCAGAGGGTGCATTACTCTCGCGTTTGACAGCAGTTCCAGTGATGATCTTGAGTCACTCATGATGTTGACCTCTGGAGAATTGCTGTCTTTTGCCATAAGCACCGCTCTGTGTAAGGCGTAGAGTTCGGACTGAAAAACAGTACATGCTGGGTGTAGTGTGAAAATGTTGTGTATGGACTCCTTGCCCTCCTCCCACATTGAGGCCGCAGCTCCCACTCTCTCTTGGATTTTGCTGCCGTCTGTGTAGACGTGTGGCCCTGTGATATTATGTTTTTGGAGCGTTTCAGAGTCCAGTGTGTCTAGTAGTGTGTAATGTATGGTGTTTGTGTTTGCCGGGTGTGCCTGGTCTAGAAAGCTTATGTTTTTCTCGAGCCTCCTTCCAGGTGGAATGTATAGTGTACTCTGATGTTTTTTGGCTAAGTATAGAGCCTCTACCTCCTGAACTTTTAGGTCTATTGGTAATAGACCGGCTAGTACGAGAGCTGAGGTTGTAGAAACCGTGCGATATGCCCTGCATATTTTTATGGCTACAGCCCTTTGTATCGAACTGAGTGGTTTTTTAACCATCTCCAGTCCAATTGCTGGGGCCCATACGCTAGCCGCATACAGCACGATTGGCTCTATTACCGCCGTGTATATAGTCCTGGTGATCTCGGGATTTAGACCCCATGAGACCCTCGCCGTGCACGCAAGTTGTTTGTAGATGTCAGCTGCCCTTTTACAGGTTGCTGTAGCGTGCTCTTTGAAAGTCAGATGTTCGTCTATAATGAGGCCAAGGAGTTTAGTACTTTTTGTATACTCCAGGGTTACTCCCGACATCTGTAGCTGTGGTTTGACAAATTTAAGCTTCTTTGTAAATATCATGGCATTGGTCTTATGTGCCGCAAAGTTGAGCTTGTTTTGTCTTCCCCACTGTACCACTCTGCCGAGAGTAACATTGGCCTTCTCCTCTAGGACTGCTGAGGAGGTTCCCGAGAATACCAGAACTACATCGTCCGCAAATGCTTGGCAGTGTACCTCACCCTCGTTGATTGATTGCAGTAGTGAATCTAAGATTATGTTCCAAAAGGTTGGTCCTCCAATGGAGCCTTGTACGCAACCCTTCGTGGTATCCTTGCTGCATGATCTTCCTGCGTAATTCACTACTACTTTCCTATCCGATAGGTAAGATTCTACCAATTTGTAAAGATTTGCCGGACAGTGTTTTTTGCCCAGTTGATGTTTTAAAGCTGGCCACCAGGCGTTGTCGAAGGCTCCCTCTATGTCCAGCGACACCATTAGGACGATCTTTTTGCTGTCGATCCCCCGTCTGATGTGCTGTATTAGGTCATAGAGGGCATCCTCAGTGCCTTTTTGTGGCATGAATCCGTATTGGTGCTTGTGTAATTTTGGTAGAGTGTGCCATTGGATCCTTGTGACCATCAGTTTTTCAACTGTTTTCCCCAATACCGATAATAGCCCGATGGGCCTGTAGGATTTGGGGTGAGTGTAGTCCTCCTTAGCTGGTTTACGGAGGATTATGACGTGGGCTATTTTCCACTGCGCCGGGAAGTATCCTAGCGACAAACATTTGTTTGCTATTGCCAGGAAAACCCCGCTATTGCAGCGGATTGCAGCGGAGCAGATGTCCGCCGTAAGCCCGTCCGGCCCTGGAGCCTTTTTGGGATTTTGTGCCCTTAGCACTGTCTCGAGTTCCGAGACAACGAAGGGTGGATCATCCTCTTTCAGCTCCAGGCTGTCTGCACTCTTGAGTTGTTGTCTGATGGTTTTGTGATGGTGTTCTTCTGTTGTTGGATCATCGTCCGGATAGAAGGTTTTTGTTAAGAGTTCTGCTGACCTTTCAGGAGTGAGAGTGGCGCCGTTTGCGTCTCTGAGGAGCATGTCTTCTTCTCTACCTCCGGTTCTCCTGATAACCCTGTAGATTTTGTCCCACATGCTCTCTCTCTCTTGGGTCGTGCAGTACTCTTTCCAGTGGACTGTCTGGGCACTCTCTGCCATTTTTGCGTATATCTCTTTTTGTACCGTATACTCTTCTATTACGAAGATTCTGCGAGTTGGGGCTGCGTTTCTGATTCGCCTTTTGTGTCTGGTGACGATTTGTTTCTGCTTCTGCAAGTCCTTTGTCCACCATGGAGGGTCCGTTTTGACCTTCCTTTTGCCTGTAGCTGGGATGGTGTTTTCACAGGCCTTATGGACAGAAGTCACATACGCTTCGACAAATCGCTCCAGTTCCTCCGCCTCCCGAATGTCGTTTATGCGTTCCACCTTTATGTTTCGTTCTTGGAGTATTGAATGAAGTGTGTTGCTGAAGGCCTTCCAATCTGCTTTTTTGGTGTTGTATCTGCGCGTGGTATTAGCTGGGATTGGTTCCAGTCTATTACTTAACCGCAGGGTAAAGCAGATGGCGTTGTGGTCAGATGTTGTGACCGACCTGTCCACTCTCCAGTTCTCCACTCGTCCTAGCAGGTTTTGGCTGCACGCTGTCACGTCCACGTGGCTGACGCATGCCTTGCCCCTTCTGTAGGTTTCGAAAGTTGGTGTGTCCCCGACATTCAGGATATGCAGGTTAGCTGCACTGAGAAACGCGCTGTAGTCATCACCTCTTGCGTCCTCTGAGGCGCTGCCCCACCAGTGGCTCCACGCGTTTGTGTCTCCAGCCACTATGAGGTCTGAGGTGTTGAGTTTGTCGCAGGCAATTTGTATACGGTTGAGATAAGGTTGGATGTCCTCTTCTCCATCCAGGTAAATGGAGACCAGCCCTAGTTGGGTACTGCCGTTTTTGAGCAAGACCGCTGATTCGGTTTCGGTTACAATCTGTGGATCATGGATGATCTCCAGATTGTCTCCGAATGAATTACTTTTGTGCCCGGGTGTTGTTTCAGCTTTCCCGTGTTACCCGTGTAGGGCTCCTGCACGAGGGCAACTGAGACTCCCCTTCCCTTAGCTTCTCGGATCAGTTCTGCCGTAGCCAGTCTCGATCTCCGAAGGTTAGCCTGGATGAATTTGAGGTGATTCACAGCTTGACTGGGGTGTGTGTTTGGTGTGTTTGATGTGTTTGTGCGATCTCCGAAGGTTAGCCTGGATGAATTTGAGGTGATTCACAGCTTGACTGGGGTGTGTGTTTGGTGTGTTTGATGTGTTTGTGTTGCTTTGGCTGCCCTCAGCAATACGCTATCTTGGAGCGGGCTATGGCATCCCATTTTGCCCGCTCCAGACAGAGTCCGCTGTGGGCAGTGTGTTGAGAGTCCCTATCTTTTAATTCAGCGCAGTTTTTGCACGTTGGACTATTCCCCGCTGCTCTGCTCGGGCATTTGTCCCAGGTGTGGGCCTCTCCGCAGTAACTGCAAAACTGTTCTTTTATTTTGCACACTGCGGCTGTGTGTCCGAAGCCCAGACATTTTGAACATTGGACCAGCGGGGAGCAGTCCAGGACCGGCCTGCGCTGGAGGCCTATGTAGACCTTTTCAGCCTCCATAAGCCTCTTGTGTAAAGTGGGGGGTACCTCCAGGACGGGGTGGCACTCTAGGGGGTTTCGCGCTCTTTTCCTGTACCTTAGCTTAACGGGGGTCTTCTTCAGGTCGATATCCTCTACCAGCTTTTTATTTTGGGCGAGGAGATTTTGGATTATCTCCTCGTCGGTGTGGATCGCTAGTACATCCTTTATTATTACTAAAGGATTTCCTACCTTTGGGACATCGACCTGTAGAGACTTGTTTGCCTCTAGGTTCGTTTTAATGAGGCGCAGATCCTCCTTTGTGCCACATTTTAAGACCACCTTTTGATTCCGGGCTTTTCGGACATGGTCCACCTTTGCCCCGGTGCGCTTGGTGTCCAGCGCCACCCTGATTTCTTCTACCACCTTCTCCCCAGTGTTTTTGGGGTTCTTGGAGGAGACTATTAGAGTGTAGTTTGGGCTAGGGCGGGGAACCAATGGTGGCTTGGGACCCGAAGGCCTGCTCGGTGGCGGGATGGTTGCGATTGCCGCATACGTAGGCCGTTGCGGCTCCCGAGCAGTGCCCTCGATCTCCTCTAGTTCGTCCTGGATGCTTGTTAATTTTAAATTTGGTGGCGTGCGCAGTTTCGACTCCCTGTTTGCTCGGAGTTCTGAGCGCACCGCCTCCACTTGTTCGCAGAGCGGATGGAGTTGCTCTGCTAAGTTGATTTTTGGAGGGGGAGTGTGGGGGATTTGCTTATTTTGCTTTGTTAGTAGTTTTAGCTCAGCAATTTCCCCCATTAGTGTGATGTGGTTTTCGCTGCTGCTCGCATGGAGCCCGGTTCTCATGGACCCCATCGCTTGCAGCAGCTCTTGGTGTCGTTTGTGTTGCGCTTCTCTTACAAGCTCGGACTCCCTCCTGACGTTGTCTAGTTGGGACGATAGTGTTTCGATCTTCTGTAGCACTACCTCCAGGCTTGGACCGATGTTGAGGGTGGTCGTGGGCCGGGTTTGGTCCCGTTCCACCGCCTGCTTAAGGTCCCTGATCGACTCTACATCGCGGCCTAAGGTTGTGATCGCCGCCTCTATAGAGTCGATCTTGCGGAAGGGATCCGCGGTCTCGTAATGAAGCCATTTGTTTGTGTTTTTGACCTCCTCCTTTGTTTGGGCCAGGTCCTCTATGACCCTCTTGAGCTCTTCCGCGTTTTGACTTGTTATAGTCTGTATGGTTTTGGCGTGAGCTCGTTCAACACGCACTAGCTCTTTGGCGTGTCTTGCTCTCTCCTGTTCCAGATTGTATTTGTGACGGGATCTGGAGTCGGAGAGAGAGAGGGTTATCTCATATAGGTTTTGAAGGCTCTCGAGGGCGGTCACTTTACACTCTCTCTTCATGTTCCCTGCCTTTTCGAGAGCCTCCTTGCCTAGGAGGAGTTGGTTATTTGCCTCTTTTGAGGCCAGGTCCATTTCTATTCCCGTCCTTCGGGCTGAGGAGCTTACCAGCATACTCTTTCTTCCGATTGAGCTAGCTGGGATCTCCTCCAGTTCGGACTGTGACCCGAAGGACTCTTCCTCGTCCTGGATGGTTGGACGAGGAGGGAGGTCTTTTTCCCATCGCAGGAAGTTTTCCACCACGATGTCTTCGGGAATCTCGAACTCCGACAATGATGTTCTGTTTGAGTTCGCCCTGGATGGTATCATGTCTGATGTAGACACCATCCATTCCTCCCTGGAGTTGGGTTTAGTTGTAGACTGACCCGGCCTTTGTGTGGAGGTGTTTGCCTCTATGTGTGTTTGTGTATTTGAATGTGTGTGTGTATGTGTGTGTGTCTGGCTTGTTTGGGGTGTCGCCGACGTGCCCAGCCTGTCCTCGCACGATGATGGCGCTTCGAGCCGCGATGTGTCCATTGGGGGTGGCGCTGTCAAGCTCTCTCTTGTAATTTGGGAAGCTTTAGCGCTTTTTGTTAGTACCCTGGCTCGAAGAGATTTTGTTGATTTCGGCCTTGGCGCTGCGAATTCGACATCGGATGCCGACTTCACCCTTTTTGCGTTTATTTGTGACATAATTTTATAAATTTAGCTTAATATTAATACTTAAAAGTAGGTTTTTTTTTTTTTTTTTTTTTTTTTTTTTTTTTTTTTTTTTTTTTTTTTTTTTTTTAGGGGATGGACTTACTTGGCGACTGATGACCCGTCGTCCGTAGTCCTGGCGATGTTATTGCCTTTGCAGTCGAAGTCTGCTGTGAGCACCGCACTCGCGCGTGCAGAGCCCGGTGTTGTGGCTGCTGGTGTTTGCACAGTTGTGTCCGTCGGTTGGTGTTTGTGAATGTTTTTTGGGAAATTTGGGGTGGGCGAAAATTTCCTCGGATCCCGCTTAGAAACTGTAGGGGCCAAACTGTTGTCCTTGGCCCTCCGAGTCGTTTGAGCCTACTCTCGCTCTTCTACGACTTGTGGTTCCGGAGATATGGCCAGAGGGGTTTTTTGCAACAGGGTTTTTTCCGGTTTTCCGGGTGAAGGGTGTTGTTTTCCTGGAATTTTCCGGAGCAGGATTGTATGTCTTGGTTTCCTGCTTCTGATGAGCCCTCTTGCGTCTTCGTAGCTCCTCTGGTGGCGAAGTTATGGCCCGTGGGGATTTGAGGGGGGGGGGGGGGGGGGATTTTTGGCTCTCGTTCCTACGAGTCGTTTGAGCTTCCCGAAAAATTTCCTCGGATCTCGCCTGAAAACTGTAGGGGCCAAGTTGTAGCCCTTATCCCTACTAGTCGTATGAGCCTATTCCCGCTCTTCTACGACTTGTGGTTCCTGGGATATGGCCAGAGGGGTTTCGACGAAAAAGGTTTTTCCGGATTTCCGGGTGAAGGGCGGTGTTTTCCGGAACTTTTCCGGAGCAGGATTGAAGGTCTTGGTATCCCGCTTTTGGAGAGCCCTTTCTCGTCTCTGTGGCACCTCTGGGGGCGATGTTATGGCCCGAGGGGTTTTTGAGGAATTGCTCCGAAACGGGTTTTTCCTGTTTTCCGGCTGATTGGTGACAGTTTCCGGAATTTCGCTGATGCAGGATTGAAGGTCTTGGTCTTCCGCTTCTGGTGAACCCCTTGCCGTGACTGTAGCTATCCCGGGGGCGAAGTTATAGCCTGAGGAAATTTGAGGGGGGGGGGGGTCGGGGGGGGGGTGGTATTTTTTCCGCCGACCTGGGTGTGGGGTAGGTAGATTGGTATGACCACCCTGTGTGTAGGGGGGTGGCGGTTGCGCTGACCCTAGGGGTGGATTTTATAACACCAAGTGTAGGGGTGGGGGTGGGGGTGGGAAAAAAAATTTTTAGGGGTTTGGGGGTGGGAGCGAAATGGTCTTGACTTCCTGATTTCGGGAAGCCCAAGCACTGTGGGGTTAGGGTGGGTGGTTCAGGAGATCCCTCACCAGGTGATGATGGCCGAAGGCGAAGGCTCGAGCTGGTGTGACAAGACGGCTTCGAAGCTCCGAGTCGTGGACGGAGGCCTGTGCGTCGATGTTATACGTCACTGTCTGGCGCCGGTCCGTCGCCTCGTGTCTGCTTTTAGGTTACTTTTAGGTTAAGACCACGTTTTTCTAAGACACGGGGGGATGTTAATAGCTCCTTAACCGCTTGTCCGATCCTTGCCCGGAAAAAACCCTTGGATAGATCTCACCACGCCCCACAGTTTGATGTAATTTAAAATTTCGCTCACCCAGTTTTTAGATGGTTCACTGCGTCCCAAAGTTAGGGGTTAATAACTCCCCAACCCTTGCTCGAAAAGTTTCACAAACACTTATCCGGATGATTTGGACACTTGCACTGCACTGTACAAACTTTCACGCGCGTAACTCCACTATAGATAATTTTAAAAAATTTTTGAAAAATTTTTCGTGGAGCTTTATGTGTTTCGTGTCGCGGCGGGTGCGGTACTGGGTTAGGTTAGGTTAGGTTAGGTTAGGTTAGGTTAGGTTAGGTTAGGTTAGGTTAGGTTAGGTTAGGTTAGGTTAGGTTAGGTTAGGTTAGGTTAGGTTAGGTTAGGTTAGGTTAGGTTAGGTTAGGTTAGGTTAGGTTAGGTTAGGTTAGGTTAGGTTAGGTTAGGTTAGGTTAGGTTAGGTTAGGTTAGGTTAGGTTAGGTTAGGTTAGGTTAGGTTAGGTTAGGTTAGGTTAGGTTAGGTTAGGTTAGGTTAGGTTAGGTTAGGTTAGGTTAGGTTAGGTTAGGTTAGGTTAGGTTAGGTTAGGTTAGGTTAGGTTAGGTTAGGTTAGGTTAGGTTAGGTTAGGTTAGGTTAGGTTAGGTTAGGTTAGGTTAGGTTAGGTTAGGTTAGGTTAGGTTAGGTTAGGTTAGGTTAGGTTAGGTTAGGTTAGGTTAGGTTAGGTTAGGTTAGGTTAGGTTAGGTTAGGTTAGGTTAGGTTAGGTTAGGTTAGGTTAGGTTAGGTTAGGTTAGGTTAGGTTAGGTTAGGTTAGGTTAGGTTAGGTTAGGTTAGGTTAGGTTAGGTTAGGTTAGGTTAGGTTAGGTTAGGTTAGGTTAGGTTAGGTTAGGTTAGGTTAGGTTAGGTTAGGTTAGGTTAGGTTAGGTTAGGTTAGGTTAGGTTAGGTTAGGTTAGGTTAGGTTAGGTTAGGTTAGGTTAGGTTAGGTTAGGTTAGGTTAGGTTAGGTTAGGTTAGGTTAGGTTAGGTTAGGTTAGGTTAGGTTAGGTTAGGTTAGGTTAGGTTAGGTTAGGTTAGGTTAGGTTAGGTTAGGTTAGGTTAGGTTAGGTTAGGTTAGGTTAGGTTAGGTTAGGTTAGGTTAGGTTAGGTTAGGTTAGGTTAGGTTAGGTTAGGTTAGGTTAGGTTAGGTTAGGTTAGGTTAGGTTAGGTTAGGTTAGGTTAGGTTAGGTTAGGTTAGGTTAGGTTAGGTTAGGTTAGGTTAGGTTAGGTTAGGTTAGGTTAGGTTAGGTTAGGTTAGGTTAGGTTAGGTTAGGTTAGGTTAGGTTAGGTTAGGTTAGGTTAGGTTAGGTTAGGTTAGGTTAGGTTAGGTTAGGTTAGGTTAGGTTAGGTTAGGTTAGGTTAGGTTAGGTTAGGTTAGGTTAGGTTAGGTTAGGTTAGGTTAGGTTAGGTTAGGTTAGGTTAGGTTAGGTTAGGTTAGGTTAGGTTAGGTTAGGTTTTTTTTTTTTTTTTAAGTATTAGAACATTAAGATTAATAATGTTCCCGCGGCGCTTTCGGTTTACACCGCGGGACATCACTTAGTTAATTTAGTTGAATATGTGATTTACATTATTGAATTTATAGAGATTTTATGTCTAATTGTTTATGTTGTATTTTGACTATTGGTTTTATTAAATGATTTTAATGTTTGAACAATATGAGATACAAGATTTTCGAAAGTTTGGGTTGTGGTTTCTTTGGAAATAATTTGGGATAGATCGAAGGGGTTTATTTTGAAGATAGTGCAAGCGATTGTGTGCTCAGCTCGTTTCAGAGTGTAACGAGGGCATTCTTCAATTAGGTGTTTCCAGTTTTGGAGTGAGGTGGAGTCACAAGGACAAAGGTGGTCACTTGTGATCTTGAAGCGGTGAAGGTATTCTTTATGATAGGCATGATTGGAGAGTAGTTGGGTGATAGCGAAGGTTGGTTTGATAGTGTTAAGGAAATTAATGAGGGAAGAGTAAGTAGGAAGGAGGGATTTTGTGTGAACACAGGTGTTAGGGTTCTCGTAGAACGCTTCAGAGGCTTTGGTGCACTCTTGCTTGTTGCGATATTTAATATAGCTCAGAGGGGTGGCCGAATAATCGGCTGAGCGATGAAGGTTGGCCGCAGCCTTGGCCGCTGCGTCTGCCTGCTCATTACCGTCGAGCCCGACGTGAGCTTTCACCCACGCGAAGTCGACGGTCAGCCCGGATGTTCTGGCTGAATGGAGATGTCTGTGGACGCTGGCGGCCAGTGGGTTGCAGCTGTTTCTGTTGGACAGCTCCATGAGTCCCGACATACTGTCCGAGAGGACGTAGGTGTTGGGCAAATTGTGGCTGTTGATGTAAGCGCACGCCTCTCGGATGGCCAATAGTTCGGCTTGGAAGACGGAGCAGCAGTCGTGAAGCTTAAGCTTTCCGACCGCTGCCCGCCTCCCGGAGGGATCAAAGACGACGTACGCAGCCCCGACCTTGTTGTCGTGCTTACTCCCATCAGTAAATATTCGCCAGGTGTTGTTGGCGTCCAGCTGAGAGAGATCGGTTTCGGAAAGTACTTCCTGGAATTGGATGGCGATCCTCTCAGCTGGGTGCAGAAAAGCAGATGGGGGGCAGGGTTTCTCGACCGGGATGTCTCCTGGCAAATACGAAGAGACACCCAGGAGTTTGGATTCCTCGATGTTGGCGATGGCCTCGACTTTGTCAGGGAGAGGTGTGAGTTGCGTTAAGGAGATGGAGGCAGCTGTGCTCAGGGTGCGGAAACCCTGGACCATTTTGATGGCAAAGAGCCTCTGAAGCGATAGAAGTCGCTTGGCGATGTATTTGTATTTAAGAGCGTGTGACCAGACAGCCGCACCGTAGCATACTATCGGTTCTATAACCATAGAGTATATCGTGCGGACGTTGTCCGGGTGAACGCCCCAGGTCGGTCTGATAAACAGGCACAGTTTGTGGAACAGCTTTTGGACCTTGTTGATGATGTATTCCACATGTTGGGTGAACGAAAGGCGGTGGTCGATGATGAGACCAAGGTACTTGATATGGTCCACAAACTGTAACCGGTGCTGGTTCATCATCACCTGGCAGCTGATGGCGCGAGGGGTGAAGGCGATAGCCTGGGTTTTATCTGGGCCAAACTCCAGTTTGACTCCTTCACCCCACGCTGAGATGGTGTCGAGTGCGCCGTTGACGTTGCGCTCAAGTGAGCCGATGTCTTTGTCGTGAGCGATGAGGAGAACGTCATCGGCGTAAGCTTGGATATAGCAACCAGGTGGCATGGGTGTGAAAAGCAGATCGTCCAGAACTAAATTCCATAGGGTGGGGCCGATGACCGAGCCTTGAACGCATCCCCTGGACATAGTTTTGTGGACTTTCATGTCGGCAAAGTTAATTTGGACTTCGCGGTCGTTAATGTAGCTGAGGAGCATGTAGTACAGGTTACTGGGGCAGTTGTTGTCTCTTAACCTTTTAAAGATCGCCGGCCACCAGGCACGGTCGAAGGCAGCTTTTATATCGAGGGAGACAGCAACCACCTGTTCGCCGGAGGATTTAGCCCTTTTGACGACGTTGAGCGCGTTGGATATTGCCATGACGGTTGAGGTTTGGGCTTTGAACCCGAATTGGTTAGGTGATGATGTTTTGTTGACGGACATGTGATGAGTGAGCCTACTATTGATGAGATGTTCGAGTAATTTGCCGAAAACATTTATTAGTCCGATGGGTCTGAAGCTAGCGAGAGAACTATACTCCGGTTTGCCCGGCTTGGGTATAATTTTTGCCGTGGCCACTTTCCAGGCCTTGGGGAAGTGTGTGAGCCGGAGACAGCTGTTCATGATGCCGGTGATTTGGTCAGGGAACCATTCGGCGACCCAGAGGCAGATATCTGCAGTGAGACTGTCGACTCCGGGTGCCCTCTTCGGGTTCATGCGACGAAGACCGTCCAGAATCTCTCCCAGCGTGAAGATGGAGTCCGGTGGGGTGGAGATAGGTCGGAACATGTCCGTACGGAGTTCCGCTTGAGATTCCGAGACGTCGACGGTGTCGTCTGGATAGAACCGGTCGAGGAGCGCCCGAGCCGTGTCAGCAGAGTCCCTCGTGTAGGTACCGTCCTCCAGGCGAAGGGTGGCGGGCGCCTGAGCGAGTGGCTGCGTCTTGATGATGCGGTTCGTGACCGACCAGACGTCCTCTTTCTTCTGTCTGCCGCAGAACTCCCTGAAATGTTCAGTGGAGGCAGAGCAGAAGGCGTCCGAGTATTGGCGTCTGAGTCGGTCACGTTCCGCGATCAGTTCTTCGAGCGGGCGATGGCGGCGGGCGGCCTTAGAGAGCTTGTGATGGTTCCGGATGACGGCTCTTTTTTGCTCTTCTAAGTCGTCATTCCACCATGGTGCGCGCTCTGGACGGGGGGTAGGCACCGGGAGTAGTCTGTCGCAGGTGAATTGGATGGCAGAGGTGAAGTCCTCTACGTATCCGTTCAGGCTAGCGACGTCCATGTTGGTGAAGTCGGGGTTCGTCGGTAGCCGTCCATTCATCACCTCGACAAACCGCTCCCGGAGTCTCTCCCATTTGATGGAAGCAGTAGCGTACTTGTACGTGGACGCTTTCAGATTTTTAACGGGTTTGCCGATGCCGAGGGACGCGCAGAAGCGTATGGCGTTGTGGTCGGAGGAGGGGCAGACGCTCATGTCGACCGCCCAGTCTGCAACGTCGATGCTGGTATCACTCACGAGCGTTAAGTCCACGATGGAGTCCCTTGGGAGTCCATGTGTGACTGCCTGAAAGGTGGGCTCGTCTCCGACGTTGCAGACTTTGAGGTCGCGAGCGACGACCAGATCCGCGATTTCTTCTCCCCGGGGGTTGTTGGAGCGGGAGCCCCAGAAGGCGTGCCAGCCGTTGAAGTCCCCACAGATGATGTGCCTGGAGTCTGGAGTTCCGTCAAGGAACGTCTCCAAGTTGTTGAGCGTGTTGTGCACATCACTGCGGGGCTCAACGTACACCGACGAGAGGCAGACTTCGCTGCCGGCGCGATCTTTGATGCGGACGATGCAGAGGTTCGAGTTTGAGTGTTCTGAAACACCAAGGGTCGACGCGAATCCGTCCCTGACGAGGATAGCCGCCTTGACTGGACGGCCGGAGTGGAACTGGTAGATGGTATAACCAGCAATAGGTTTAATCCGTTCGATGTTAGAGGTGTACGGGTCAGTGACAAAAGCCACATGACAGTCGGAGTTAGAGAGGTGAACTGTAAGTTCGTGGTTAGCGTTGCGGCTATGATTAAGATTGATCTGTGTGCAGAAAAGATTAAAAGACGAAGAACGAGAAGAAGAGTTAGTATTAATAACCATAGTTGGTGCGGGAAGTTATAGTTTGAAGCATGAAGAGGATTCGAGGACAATTGAGGGATGTGGCACTATGATCGGATTTGGGTTTGCTATTGCTGGTTTTACCATGTTCTACGCAGTTATGGCATCGGGCTTTTTCGGCATGGGTCTTGTCGGGGCAGGCACGGAACTCGTGGCCCGGGAGCGAGCAGTGCGAGCAGATGGTAGCCTGCCTATCGCATCGTGCCCTGGTGTGTCCAAACTGGAGGCACTTGTAACATTGGAGTAGGGGCACATAGTTCTCCGCGTGAACTCTTTGGTGGTCGAGGTTTAGCTTGACCTGGGAGGTGACCGCCTTCCAGACAGAGGGCGTAGTGATCAGAACCGCGTTATATAACGACTTGTTGCGGTTGGCCCTCTTAAACCTGAAAGTCAGGTCACCATCCGAGGCCATAGCCTCCTTGACCGACGGGTTTTGTCGACACAGAATGCCCACTAGCTCCTCCGATGGGATGTCCTGGGGTACACCCTTGAGGATGATCATAGGCTTAAGTGTTTTCGAGGCCTCGGCCACGACCGAACACTCCGGACGTCCGAGCTTCTTAAGGGTTTCCTCCCGTTGCTCCGTGCTGTCGAATTCTACTCGTATTTTATTCTTAGAAACGAACTTAATATTAGCCGGAGCATAGGTGGAGTCACGGAAGGAGACCGAGCTCTTGAAGTTTTTGAGCGTTTCGGACGGGCTAAGGACGCTCTTCTTCGAGGCTACTATTATGGCGGGTTTGTTTTTAGGCACGACAGGGGACGTCGACGAAGCCTGGGGGGCTGTGGCAGAAGACGAGGTTGCGACCGCTCTGGCGTAGGTGAGCGAGGATGCAGGCGTCGGTCCGGCTTTGTCCCTCGCCTGCCGTACATCGCGGTGTACGTCGCCGAGTTTAGACTTCACGTCTTCGATGCTGGCGAGCACGGCAGCGTTTGTTTTCGCGCTATTATTAATGCACTCCTGCGCCTCCCTAATTTCGGCCAGCAGGGCAGCATTCGACTTGACGTCCGAGTGCAACCGAGCCTGATTGACCCGTACCTGGGCCAAGAAGGCCCCGTTGCTCTCGATCGCCAAGTCAGTCTGGGTGTCGATAGACCTCTGCGCTGGGCGAAGAACGGGGGCTCCAGAGTCCTGTGGTGGCGTCAGGGAGAGGTGCTGAGTTGGGGGGAGGGCGGTGGAGGCAGAGGTATGCCTCCGCCGCTCCCTCTCCAAGTCAGCCTCGGCCTCCCGGAGTAGGCGATGGAGATGGTCGATCGCGAGGGTCACACCCTTCTTTATGTCGGTCTTTATATTCCCGGAATTGGCAAGCTGTGCCTTCGCGTGGGCGTTCCACGTCTTCCCCTGAAGCAGTCTAGACTCGTTACCGATGTCGGGCGGGATCGGCGTGACCTCAACCAAGGTGCGGGTGAATCCGCGTTTGGGTTTTGGCTGAGTCGCCGCCTGAGCGTCCGAGGACTGGCTACCGTCGTCTGCTTCAGCGGAGAAAGGAACCCACTCGGCGCGGAAGGGTGGGCTGCGGGGTTGTCCGGGTAACAGTTTTGTACCCATTTCGGCCAAGAAAGACAGGTTGGCTCTGCTGGATGAGGCCCTAACCGGCTGACTGGCCGGCTGAGAATCAGGTTCGACCACAAATGTCGTGTTTGCCGGGTTTTTATCCATCTCCTTGTCCTTAGTAGGGGTCCTGAGCATGATGTAGGTGTGCTGCTATAAGTTGGGAACGATAGCGGAACAAAAAACAGACTTTAAAAATTTTCGATACTTTTTCTATGGGACGAGTCTAGCTCAGCGGTAACTTCTCTGGGTGGGCGGGAGGGCGCAAAAATTGAATTTTCCGCTCTGGATGGCGGTCAAATCGCGCGAATCGCTCAGGGTGGGTAACAGGGGGTGGTTTACAACTATTTATGGTAAAATTGAAGCAAGTTTTCTTCGGAAAATTTGAGAAAACGGCTGTCACAACGAAATTTGTACCAAAATTTGACTCTAATTTTATGAAAAAATACGATAAATATATGTAATAACTATCTACTTTAATCTTTTTCAGGTTCCTGGATGAACGGCAGGCAACGGGGGCTAGAAGAGCCTTATTATGGTCCAATTGAAGCAAGTTTTCCTCGAAAGGGGCTGAGAAAACTGCGGAAACTTAGAACTCTGACCAAAATTCAAAACTGTATTAACGAAAAACTTGGAAAAAACGTATTAAATTAACTTTTTAATTAGATGTTTTATTTTTTGCAGAACCCTGGACTACCGCTACGACGGCGCAACGCAACAATTCACTGATTTAGGCAAGTTTCGAAAAATTTATATTTCGAAATTTCTCTAATTCTTCGTCGGTTACGTGAACTTTCTGTAGGTAGGTACCTGGGCGCTCGGACACAAAAATTGAATTTTCCGCTCTGGATGGCGGTCAAATCGCGCGAATCGCTCAGGGTGGGTAACAGGGGGTGGTTTACAACTATTTATGGCAAAATTGAAGCAAGTTTTCTTCGGAAAATTTGAGAAAACGGCTGTCACAACGAAATTTGTACCAAAATTTGACTCTAATTTTATGAAAAAATACGATAAATATATGTAATAACTATCTACTTTAATCTTTTTCAGATTCCTGGATGAACGGCAGGCAACGGGGGCTAGAAGAGCCTTATTGTGGTCCAATTGAAGCAAGTTTTCCTCGAAAGGGGCTGAGAAAACTGCGGAAACTTAGAACTCTGACCAAAATTCAAAACTGTATTAACGAAAAACTTGGAAAAAACGTATTAAATTAACTTTTTAATTAGATGTTTTATTTTTTGCAGGACCCTGGACTACCGCTACGACGGCGCAACGCAACAATTCACTGATTTAGGCAAGTTTCGAAAAATTTATATTTCGAAATTTCTCTAATTCTTCGTCGGTTACGTGAACTTTCTGTAGGTAGGTACCTGGGCGCTCGGACACAAAAATTGAATTTTCCGCTCTGGATGGCGGTCAAATCGCGCGAATCGCTCAGGGTGGGTAACAGGGGGTGGTTTACAACTATTTATGGCAAAATTGAAGCAAGTTTTCTTCGGAAAATTTGAGAAAACGGCTGTCACAACGAAATTTGTACCAAAATTTGACTCTAATTTTATGAAAAAATACGATAAATATATGTAATAACTATCTACTTTAATCTTTTTCAGATTCCTGGATGAACGGCAGGCAACGGGGGCTAGAAGAGCCTTATTGTGGTCCAATTGAAGCAAGTTTTCCTCGAAAGGGGCTGAGAAAACTGCGGAAACTTAGAACTCTGACCAAAATTCAAAACTGTATTAACGAAAAACTTGGAAAAAACGTATTAAATTAACTTTTTAATTAGATGTTTTATTTTTTGCAGGACCCTGGACTACCGCTACGACGGCGCAACGCAACAATTCACTGATTTAGGCAAGTTTCGAAAAATTTATATTTCGAAATTTCTCTAATTCTTCGTCGGTTACGTGAACTTTCTGTAGGTAGGTACCTGGGCGCTCGGACACAAAAATTGAATTTTCCGCTCTGGATGGCGGTCAAATCGCGCGAATCGCTCAGGGTGGGTAACAGGGGGTGGTTTACAACTATTTATGGCAAAATTGAAGCAAGTTTTCTTCGGAAAATTTGAGAAAACGGCTGTCACAACGAAATTTGTACCAAAATTTGACTCTAATTTTATGAAAAAATACGATAAATATATGTAATAACTATCTACTTTAATCTTTTTCAGATTCCTGGATGAACGGCAGGCAACGGGGGCTAGAAGAGCCTTATTGTGGTCCAATTGAAGCAAGTTTTCCTCGAAAGGGGCTGAGAAAACTGCGGAAACTTAGAACTCTGACCAAAATTCAAAACTGTATTAACGAAAAACTTGGAAAAAACGTATTAAATTAACTTTTTAATTAGATGTTTTATTTTTTGCAGGACCCTGGACTACCGCTACGACGGCGCAACGCAACAATTCACTGATTTAGGCAAGTTTCGAAAAATTTATATTTCGAAATTTCTCTAATTCTTCGTCGGTTACGTGAACTTTCTGTAGGTAGGTACCTGGGCGCTCGGACACAAAAATTGAATTTTCCGCTCTGGATGGCGGTCAAATCGCGCGAATCGCTCAGGGTGGGTAACAGGGGGTGGTTTACAACTATTTATGGTAAAATTGAAGCAAGTTTTCTTCGGAAAATTTGAGAAAACGGCTGTCACAACGAAATTTGTACCAAAATTTGACTCTAATTTTATGAAAAAATACGATAAATATATGTAATAACTATCTACTTTAATCTTTTTCAGGTTCCTGGATGAACGGCAGGCAACGGGGGCTAGAAGAGCCTTATTATGGTCCAATTGAAGCAAGTTTTCCTCGAAAGGGGCTGAGAAAACTGCGGAAACTTAGAACTCTGACCAAAATTCAAAACTGTATTAACGAAAAACTTGGAAAAAACGTATTAAATTAACTTTTTAATTAGATGTTTTATTTTTTGCAGAACCCTGGACTACCGCTACGACGGCGCAACGCAACAATTCACTGATTTAGGCAAGTTTCGAAAAATTTATATTTCGAAATTTCTCTAATTCTTCGTCGGTTACGTGAACTTTCTGTAGGTAGGTACCTGGGCGCTCGGACACAAAAATTGAATTTTCCGCTCTGGATGGCGGTCAAATCGCGCGAATCGCTCAGGGTGGGTAACAGGGGGTGGTTTACAACTATTTATGGCAAAATTGAAGCAAGTTTTCTTCGGAAAATTTGAGAAAACGGCTGTCACAACGAAATTTGTACCAAAATTTGACTCTAATTTTATGAAAAAATACGATAAATATATGTAATAACTATCTACTTTAATCTTTTTCAGATTCCTGGATGAACGGCAGGCAACGGGGGCTAGAAGAGCCTTATTGTGGTCCAATTGAAGCAAGTTTTCCTCGAAAGGGGCTGAGAAAACTGCGGAAACTTAGAACTCTGACCAAAATTCAAAACTGTATTAACGAAAAACTTGGAAAAAACGTATTAAATTAACTTTTTAATTAGATGTTTTATTTTTTGCAGGACCCTGGACTACCGCTACGACGGCGCAACGCAACAATTCACTGATTTAGGCAAGTTTCGAAAAATTTATATTTCCGGTTAGGTTAGGTTAGGTTAGGTTAGGTTAGGTTAGGTTAGGTTAGGTTAGGTTAGGTTAGGTTAGGTTAGGTTAGGTTAGGTTAGGTTAGGTTAGGTTAGGTTAGGTTAGGTTAGGTTAGGTTAGGTTAGGTTAGGTTAGGTTAGGTTAGGTTAGGTTAGGTTAGGTTAGGTTAGGTTAGGTTAGGTTAGGTTAGGTTAGGTTAGGTTAGGTTAGGTTAGGTTAGGTTAGGTTAGGTTAGGTTAGGTTAGGTTAGGTTAGGTTAGGTTAGGTTAGGTTAGGTTAGGTTAGGTTAGGTTAGGTTAGGTTAGGTTAGGTTAGGTTAGGTTAGGTTAGGTTAGGTTAGGTTAGGTTAGGTTAGGTTAGGTTAGGTTAGGTTAGGTTAGGTTAGGTTAGGTTAGGTTAGGTTAGGTTAGGTTAGGTTAGGTTAGGTTAGGTTAGGTTAGGTTAGGTTAGGTTAGGTTAGGTTAGGTTAGGTTAGGTTAGGTTAGGTTAGGTTAGGTTAGGTTAGGTTAGGTTAGGTTAGGTTAGGTTAGGTTAGGTTAGGTTAGGTTAGGTTAGGTTAGGTTAGGTTAGGTTAGGTTAGGTTAGGTTAGGTTAGGTTAGGTTAGGTTAGGTTAGGTTAGGTTAGGTTAGGTTAGGTTAGGTTAGGTTAGGTTAGGTTAGGTTAGGTTAGGTTAGGTTAGGTTAGGTTAGGTTAGGTTAGGTTAGGTTAGGTTAGGTTAGGTTAGGTTAGGTTAGGTTAGGTTAGGTTAGGTTAGGTTAGGTTAGGTTAGGTTAGGTTAGGTTAGGTTAGGTTAGGTTAGGTTAGGTTAGGTTAGGTTAGGTTAGGTTAGGTTAGGTTAGGTTAGGTTAGGTTAGGTTAGGTTAGGTTAGGTTAGGTTAGGTTAGGTTAGGTTAGGTTAGGTTAGGTTAGGTTAGGTTAGGTTAGGTTAGGTTAGGTTAGGTTAGGTTAGGTTAGGTTAGGTTAGGTTAGGTTAGGTTAGGTTAGGTTAGGTTAGGTTAGGTTAGGTTAGGTTAGGTTAGGTTAGGTTAGGTTAGGTTAGGTTAGGTTAGGTTAGGTTAGGTTAGGTTAGGTTAGGTTAGGTTAGGTTAGGTTAGGTTAGGTTAGGTTAGGTTAGGTTAGGTTAGGTTAGGTTAGGTTAGGTTAGGTTAGGTTAGGTTAGGTTAGGTTAGGTTAGGTTAGGTTAGGTTAGGTTAGGTTAGGTTAGGTTAGGTTAGGTTAGGTTAGGTTAGGTTAGGTTAGGTTAGGTTAGGTTAGGTTAGGTTAGGTTAGGTTAGGTTAGGTTAGGTTAGGTTAGGTTAGGTTAGGTTAGGTTAGGTTAGGTTAGGTTAGGTTAGGTTAGGTTAGGTTAGGTTAGGTTAGGTTAGGTTAGGTTAGGTTAGGTTAGGTTAGGTTAGGTTAGGTTAGGTTAGGTTAGGTTAGGTTAGGTTAGGTTAGGTTAGGTTAGGTTAGGTTAGGTTAGGTTAGGTTAGGTTAGGTTAGGTTAGGTTAGGTTAGGTTAGGTTAGGTTAGGTTAGGTTAGGTTAGGTTAGGTTAGGTTAGGTTAGGTTAGGTTAGGTTAGGTTAGGTTAGGTTAGGTTAGGTTAGGTTAGGTTAGGTTAGGTTAGGTTAGGTTAGGTTAGGTTAGGTTAGGTTAGGTTAGGTTAGGTTAGGTTAGGTTAGGTTAGGTTAGGTTAGGTTAGGTTAGGTTAGGTTAGGTTAGGTTAGGTTAGGTTAGGTTAGGTTAGGTTAGGTTAGGTTAGGTTAGGTTAGGTTAGGTTAGGTTAGGTTAGGTTAGGTTAGGTTAGGTTAGGTTAGGTTAGGTTAGGTTAGGTTAGGTTAGGTTAGGTTAGGTTAGGTTAGGTTAGGTTAGGTTAGGTTAGGTTAGGTTAGGTTAGGTTAGGTTAGGTTAGGTTAGGTTAGGTTAGGTTAGGTTAGGTTAGGTTAGGTTAGGTTAGGTTAGGTTAGGTTAGGTTAGGTTAGGTTAGGTTAGGTTAGGTTAGGTTAGGTTAGGTTAGGTTAGGTTAGGTTAGGTTAGGTTAGGTTAGGTTAGGTTAGGTTAGGTTAGGTTAGGTTAGGTTAGGTTAGGTTAGGTTAGGTTAGGTTAGGTTAGGTTAGGTTAGGTTAGGTTAGGTTAGGTTAGGTTAGGTTAGGTTAGGTTAGGTTAGGTTAGGTTAGGTTAGGTTAGGTTAGGTTAGGTTAGGTTAGGTTAGGTTAGGTTAGGTTAGGTTAGGTTAGGTTAGGTTAGGTTAGGTTAGGTTAGGTTAGGTTAGGTTAGGTTAGGTTAGGTTAGGTTAGGTTAGGTTAGGTTAGGTTAGGTTAGGTTAGGTTAGGTTAGGTTAGGTTAGGTTAGGTTAGGTTAGGTTAGGTTAGGTTAGGTTAGGTTAGGTTAGGTTAGGTTAGGTTAGGTTAGGTTAGGTTAGGTTAGGTTAGGTTAGGTTAGGTTAGGTTAGGTTAGGTTAGGTTAGGTTAGGTTAGGTTAGGTTAGGTTAGGTTAGGTTAGGTTAGGTTAGGTTAGGTTAGGTTAGGTTAGGTTAGGTTAGGTTAGGTTAGGTTAGGTTAGGTTAGGTTAGGTTAGGTTAGGTTAGGTTAGGTTAGGTTAGGTTAGGTTAGGTTAGGTTAGGTTAGGTTAGGTTAGGTTAGGTTAGGTTAGGTTAGGTTAGGTTAGGTTAGGTTAGGTTAGGTTAGGTTAGGTTAGGTTAGGTTAGGTTAGGTTAGGTTAGGTTAGGTTAGGTTAGGTTAGGTTAGGTTAGGTTAGGTTAGGTTAGGTTAGGTTAGGTTAGGTTAGGTTAGGTTAGGTTAGGTTAGGTTAGGTTAGGTTAGGTTAGGTTAGGTTAGGTTAGGTTAGGTTAGGTTAGGTTAGGTTAGGTTAGGTTAGGTTAGGTTAGGTTAGGTTAGGTTAGGTTAGGTTAGGTTAGGTTAGGTTAGGTTAGGTTAGGTTAGGTTAGGTTAGGTTAGGTTAGGTTAGGTTAGGTTAGGTTAGGTTAGGTTAGGTTAGGTTAGGTTAGGTTAGGTTAGGTTAGGTTAGGTTAGGTTAGGTTAGGTTAGGTTAGGTTAGGTTAGGTTAGGTTAGGTTAGGTTAGGTTAGGTTAGGTTAGGTTAGGTTAGGTTAGGTTAGGTTAGGTTAGGTTAGGTTAGGTTAGGTTAGGTTAGGTTAGGTTAGGTTAGGTTAGGTTAGGTTAGGTTAGGTTAGGTTAGGTTAGGTTAGGTTAGGTTAGGTTAGGTTAGGTTAGGTTAGGTTAGGTTAGGTTAGGTTAGGTTAGGTTAGGTTAGGTTAGGTTAGGTTAGGTTAGGTTAGGTTAGGTTAGGTTAGGTTAGGTTAGGTTAGGTTAGGTTAGGTTAGGTTAGGTTAGGTTAGGTTAGGTTAGGTTAGGTTAGGTTAGGTTAGGTTAGGTTAGGTTAGGTTAGGTTAGGTTAGGTTAGGTTAGGTTAGGTTAGGTTAGGTTAGGTTAGGTTAGGTTAGGTTAGGTTAGGTTAGGTTAGGTTAGGTTAGGTTAGGTTAGGTTAGGTTAGGTTAGGTTAGGTTAGGTTAGGTTAGGTTAGGTTAGGTTAGGTTAGGTTAGGTTAGGTTAGGTTAGGTTAGGTTAGGTTAGGTTAGGTTAGGTTAGGTTAGGTTAGGTTAGGTTAGGTTAGGTTAGGTTAGGTTAGGTTAGGTTAGGTTAGGTTAGGTTAGGTTAGGTTAGGTTAGGTTAGGTTAGGTTAGGTTAGGTTAGGTTAGGTTAGGTTAGGTTAGGTTAGGTTAGGTTAGGTTAGGTTAGGTTAGGTTAGGTTAGGTTAGGTTAGGTTAGGTTAGGTTAGGTTAGGTTAGGTTAGGTTAGGTTAGGTTAGGTTAGGTTAGGTTAGGTTAGGTTAGGTTAGGTTAGGTTAGGTTAGGTTAGGTTAGGTTAGGTTAGGTTAGGTTAGGTTAGGTTAGGTTAGGTTAGGTTAGGTTAGGTTAGGTTAGGTTAGGTTAGGTTAGGTTAGGTTAGGTTAGGTTAGGTTAGGTTAGGTTAGGTTAGGTTAGGTTAGGTTAGGTTAGGTTAGGTTAGGTTAGGTTAGGTTAGGTTAGGTTAGGTTAGGTTAGGTTAGGTTAGGTTAGGTTAGGTTAGGTTAGGTTAGGTTAGGTTAGGTTAGGTTAGGTTAGGTTAGGTTAGGTTAGGTTAGGTTAGGTTAGGTTAGGTTAGGTTAGGTTAGGTTAGGTTAGGTTAGGTTAGGTTAGGTTAGGTTAGGTTAGGTTAGGTTAGGTTAGGTTAGGTTAGGTTAGGTTAGGTTAGGTTAGGTTAGGTTAGGTTAGGTTAGGTTAGGTTAGGTTAGGTTAGGTTAGGTTAGGTTAGGTTAGGTTAGGTTAGGTTAGGTTAGGTTAGGTTAGGTTAGGTTAGGTTAGGTTAGGTTAGGTTAGGTTAGGTTAGGTTAGGTTAGGTTAGGTTAGGTTAGGTTAGGTTAGGTTAGGTTAGGTTAGGTTAGGTTAGGTTAGGTTAGGTTAGGTTAGGTTAGGTTAGGTTAGGTTAGGTTAGGTTAGGTTAGGTTAGGTTAGGTTAGGTTAGGTTAGGTTAGGTTAGGTTAGGTTAGGTTAGGTTAGGTTAGGTTAGGTTAGGTTAGGTTAGGTTAGGTTAGGTTAGGTTAGGTTAGGTTAGGTTAGGTTAGGTTAGGTTAGGTTAGGTTAGGTTAGGTTAGGTTAGGTTAGGTTAGGTTAGGTTAGGTTAGGTTAGGTTAGGTTAGGTTAGGTTAGGTTAGGTTAGGTTAGGTTAGGTTAGGTTAGGTTAGGTTAGGTTAGGTTAGGTTAGGTTAGGTTAGGTTAGGTTAGGTTAGGTTAGGTTAGGTTAGGTTAGGTTAGGTTAGGTTAGGTTAGGTTAGGTTAGGTTAGGTTAGGTTAGGTTAGGTTAGGTTAGGTTAGGTTAGGTTAGGTTAGGTTAGGTTAGGTTAGGTTAGGTTAGGTTAGGTTAGGTTAGGTTAGGTTAGGTTAGGTTAGGTTAGGTTAGGTTAGGTTAGGTTAGGTTAGGTTAGGTTAGGTTAGGTTAGGTTAGGTTAGGTTAGGTTAGGTTAGGTTAGGTTAGGTTAGGTTAGGTTAGGTTAGGTTAGGTTAGGTTAGGTTAGGTTAGGTTAGGTTAGGTTAGGTTAGGTTAGGTTAGGTTAGGTTAGGTTAGGTTAGGTTAGGTTAGGTTAGGTTAGGTTAGGTTAGGTTAGGTTAGGTTAGGTTAGGTTAGGTTAGGTTAGGTTAGGTTAGGTTAGGTTAGGTTAGGTTAGGTTAGGTTAGGTTAGGTTAGGTTAGGTTAGGTTAGGTTAGGTTAGGTTAGGTTAGGTTAGGTTAGGTTAGGTTAGGTTAGGTTAGGTTAGGTTAGGTTAGGTTAGGTTAGGTTAGGTTAGGTTAGGTTAGGTTAGGTTAGGTTAGGTTAGGTTAGGTTAGGTTAGGTTAGGTTAGGTTAGGTTAGGTTAGGTTAGGTTAGGTTAGGTTAGGTTAGGTTAGGTTA